>CATKHJ010069398.1:0-15534 GCA_949750685.1 Vernicia montana
ATCCAAGAAAATTAATTCATTTTGAATTATATAGTTTTCAAGTTAAATATAGGTTAGTAGTTAATTTATTTTGAATTTTCATAAATAAAATTTAATATGATTAAATTAATTTTTAATTTTAAAAGAAAGTGGAACCAATAAATTATAAGTGAAGAGAAAAAAATATGATTTTAATAAGTAAAGAGAAGAAAAAAAAGCTAAATTTATAAATGATGAGGGAAGTTTAGGCTATTTTTGTAAAATAAAAAATTAGAGATAAAAAATGTTATTTTTTTTTTAATTTTTGGGTTATTTGTGTAAAAATTCCTTTTATGTTTTATGTTAGTGGGTCACGTTTCTTTTTATGGGTTGAGTTGTGGAAAAAAAGGCTTAGTGGGGCATTAGTTACTTGATCAGTTATTTCATCTATTTATATAAAGTTTTAGAAGATGAATGAAAAGATAAGCAATATTTCCTCAAAATTTAAATTCTCTCACAACAACGAGCCCTTAAATTCTTATTGTTAAAAATAGGTAAAAGGGATAGGAAATCTATCAAACACCTAGCTTTAGAGGATCCAGTACTAGATCCTCCAGAAAAAGAAGAACCTGTAACTCAATTCCAATTGAAGGGCCGTAACATTTACTTGAAGCTAAACACTTGGATTGAGATGTGATGATTCAATCATATGATTTATGAAGGCAGAGATATCAGATCTAGAACTGGTTATTTGCTGCATCATGAGCATTGATATTCGATTTGGAATGGCATTATAGCAGCCATGACTAAAGGAACACAAATGATAATTATCCAGAAATTCATTCAAAGGTCAGTGTTGAAGACAGTTCTGGGATGGCATTGATTTACCATTTTATGGGGAAAAAAAACAAGCATTTATTTCATCTTGGTTGCCACCACTCGAGATTGGTTGGAATGTACAATTATCTCACTAGCAACAAGAAATGAGCTAGAGGTGACCACCATCTCTATTTTGCTTCCAAATTACCATGTTTTTGTGTAGATTTATGGCTTTAAATAAAATGTAGTATGAAGGTATAAGATATTTCACGTGCATGTTTCATTCAAAAGGAAATGCACGTGTATTTCTACATATATCTTGCTTTGCTAGATTTAGCAACAATGGCGTTTTCTGTTTAGCCTTTGCACATAGTCCTCTCACAATGTGGCCACTACACTGTGTATGCGTGCGAGAAAGAGAGAGAGAGAGAGAGAGAGAGCTAACACAAATTTCATTACTCCAATTCATTAATGCAATATGACATGTTTTACGGTGCTGTAGACAGTTCTTGTAGAAGAGAGTAGAGACTACATTTGACAAGCAAGTTAGAAAGTTGCCTTTATATCACACATACACAGACAGTAACTTGAAAATCCAGCAATTAGTCTCTCCAGAGAAGACTTAGAACTCCCTGTCTGGGAACATAATAGGAGCAATTAGAGACCACAAGTAGAGGGCTGCAGTTGCCCAGCCAGTAATTATACGGACCCATACAGAAGCCCATCCCACATCGACTAATTTTCCACTCTCCCCAACTGAGGTTGACCACCCAGTCAAAAGCATTGCTGAATACATACTAGCCAGAGAGAAGATGATATGGAAGAAGGCATAAGAATATGTGACTGGCTTAGCTTTCTCTTTCTCTTCATGATGCTCATTTTCTGCCTTGTTTTCCAACGGTAGTAGAGGCTTGCCTGCAACATACCAAGAAATTAAGGCTTCAGATCTCAATGGCAAATGTCAGATATATTTCAGGGCACAAGATGGCTAACCTCATCAGCTACGGGAAAAATAAGAGCTAAGTCTCATGAAACACACAATGATAAGTATCTGTTCCTTTCCCAAACAAGTTAAGAAAACTGCTGCAGTTGAGTTTCCTCATCTTGTTTGGAGATATTGCAGATAGTGTTTGGAAAATTTCAGGCAAAAGAGATTTTGTACAATCAAATTTACGAATGTATTTTCCAAAAACGAATTGCACATCCAGAGATATTGCAAATGATGTTTGGAAAATGTCAGACAATATAGATTTAGATATCTTTCCCAGGACAATACCTGCACGAGGTGAGCTTGGTGGGGAGAGAAGAGTTGTAGAGGACCCGGCACGGACAGCAGAATAGACAACTGATAGAACAGTCGTAAGCAGGCCAATGGTGAGGGTGCCAGTGGAAACAGCCTTCGAATGCCTGTGAAGACCATTGCATTCATATTCCCTTGGTTCACTGGCAAGTCCACTGTAGCATAGATACATGCAGTACAAGGATACAACTGATGCTGGCAAAATGCTACCACTTACCTGTTTTGTACCAGAAAGATGGCCCATGAGATAGAAGATCACAAAAGTTCTTAAGCAAAGAATGAATGAAGGCAAAGCCAACATAGAAATCACAACAAAATTCCTCATGCCAAGACTGAACAAAGTTATAGCTTTGCACTTATATTCCCCATGTAAACAGCATAGTGAAAAATTAATGCATTAACAACAACAAATTCAAATTTAGCACATAAGCAAGAAGATAAGCATGAGATATTCTACATCTCTCAGTGACACTACTCAAGTCAGAAAACAAGATCTTGTGAGAAGATGTAAACTATTATGTTAGTTTTGCAATCAAGGTTGCCTATTGCTGAGGACCATCACAGGCTCATTAATAGAAGCCATTAATGTACATAACTACTTGTACTAACATTAAAACTTAAAAGAATTGTGCTTTAACCTATCTTTTATTTGCAAATAGTTCATTAATTCATAACTCTTTCAGTATCTGCTTCTACAGAACATGTGGAAGGGGGTGCCTTTGAGTAAAACAAAAAGTCAAGCTCTAGCCTATAGAAGAAAGTGTCATAGGACCACTACTGTAATAGATCTAGCCATGTTGTGCTTCTGGGTTAACTTATTTTGACTCTAGGTCTTGTCAGTCTCTCTTGATCAAGTACAATCTATCTGATGTAGAAAGAATTACAAGAAAAAATTGGAAGTTTTTAGGCATAAACAAGTGTAATCCTTAAGAACTGTTTAAAAGAATGCTGAATGAACTTTCCTCTATTCTGGAAATTTTCCTATTTTCCAACAGAAAAATTGACATGCATCAATCTTGCAGACATTAGGCCTAAACTAATCAAATCAAAGCACAAAACAACATACATATACAATATCAAGGTGGTATATATATATCTTACAATACACTTCCTTTGTTTCATGCACGTGAAAATCAGGCAAAATGATTGCCAATCGTAATAGTATGAGAAATAATGGAATACAAATGTATAAACTTACAGCAGGGTGCAGTGCGACAATAGCAAAAACAAACACGGAAATCAGGGTCATAATGATAAAGAAGGTGTTTAACCCACAGTCCTGTCCAGATGGTGTAAACCAGTGGAAGAGAAATCCCGAGAAGACAAATGTTGCCAGATAACAAACAAGTGAGACGACAAATAGAGCAACATACCTGTATTAATAAAATTGACACAAGGGTTAAATCTCATTGAAGAATAAGACAAAATGCAACAGTAAAATGGAGGGTTACCAAGGCAAGGAAAAGGCAAACTAACCAGAACTGTTCATCATATCCAACCCATTTATCATTCCATCCATGAACAAAATCCAGCAAAAGCACAACTTGAACCAGAAGAAACAGTCCTGAACCAAATTTGGATGTTGACTCTGGATTTACAAACTTTAACAGTTAGCCTCGAGCAAAGAATTTCAGAATGGCATCAAAGATAAAAAAAAAAAAGACAAGACAACCAAAAGCAGAAAATCAAAATCCAATAATCAATGCTAATGGCATCAAGTCGGCAAAAGTTGATTACCATAGAAGCTAACAATCTCATTTGGAAGGAAAAACATAAAGATCACCAAAATGCACCAACAAATAACTTTCATCATCCATCCACCATGATGCAAACTATCACGAGGATCCTTCTGATTCTTTACACCAACCATTAAAATAGCAAGAATAGTGAAGAACAGAAAATTCCCCAAGCTAACACGGAGCACAGCATCTGTTTCAAACCACTCCCTGTCGGGAGTCTTATGGAAATGATTGATCCCTGCATTAACTCCATATGAAAATTAGGATTATCCACTTTAACTTCATCTAACTCCTATTAATAAAATTAAAGCAGTAAACTTTAACAAAAGTTTCAAAAATCATCAACATCTAAAAAAGACTTACAAGGGAGCTTCTCCATAAGAGGAGCAGCGACCTCACGGAGAATCCATGAAACAATCAGAGAAAGAGCAAAGAGACCACAGTAGGCAATCCTGGCAGACCGTCTGCTTATCCCTGACACCACCGTGCGGCAAGCGTCACAGGCGCAAGCAGCGCAGCAAGACGCAAGGCAAGAAGCTGCCCACATCTTCTTCTTAGACAATCAACCAATCGGATTTTAAATCTAACAACAAAAGATCATCATATAATTACAGAATTAAAATTAAAACCCTAACAAACATATCATCATCATATAATTACAGAATTAAAATTAAAACCCTAATAAACATCATTTTGTGAAAGAAATTCTTAGAAATTGAAAGAATTGGATGATAAAAGAAGAATTGGATTGCTCATACCTGTGAGAATTGGAGAGAATAAAATGTTAGATCACAATTTACAAATTTCAAGAATAGGAATTTGCCTTCTTAAGTCAAGAAAGACTCCTGCTTTTGTCCTCTGCGATGCTGTTCTATGCTTTTTCCTTTTTACTCTTTCATATCTGCCGTTGATCTTCTATGTGGTCCGTTCTACGTGCGATTAGGATTAGGCGAATAAAGATTTTTTTATATTATTTATTTATTTATTTTTTAATTTTGAACTGAATAAAGATTTTATATTTGTAACTAGAATTAATATTTAATAAAATTATTGTTATTTTATTAAATTTTTAATTTATATTTTTTAAAACAATATTTTAATATAATTATTGATATTATTTTACTAAATTTAAATATTAATTTTTTTTAGAAAAATTTTGAATATATATGGAACTATATAAAAAAGGACCCCAAATCCTAATTTTTTTGGGACTGGGAAGTGGAGTTGACTACGGCGCCATGCCAACTATGTATAAATATCCAATGTGCAGCCTGCTTTCCTGCGTAAGAAGATGAAAATTCTGGGCAAGTTTCAGATTGATGAAAAAGATGAAAAAGTAAACCATAGGCATTATGAAGAGGCGGACGAGAACAGCAGCAACGACGACGAAGAGGCCAAGGAGAGCAGCGCCAGTGCCAGCAATTACGACAGCCAAGAGACTGAAGAGGAGACTAGCAGCGACGGCAGCAATTACGACAGCGAAGAAGACAGCAGCAGCGACGACACTGCTAGCAATTACGACAGTGAGGAACAAAGGCTAGAATGCCACATATTTAACAGACAGATTTTTGAGAGCGAAGTAAGTTTTTTTTTTTTTTTTGGTAAATTTGATTCGGACTGGAACTCGAATCCAATTCCGAAACTTTCAGTTTTATAGTAACACAACCAAATGTTCATTGGTCAATTGCAAATTTTTTTAATTGAATGGAATTCGTGTTTTTTTTTTTTTTTTATCCTTTTTCAGTGTTTTGATGTTGGTCCTCGTCCGAGAGGTACTACTCTTTTTGGCGGGGTTTATCCGTTCGATGTCGAAAGTGAAAAGGCCGATGAGTTGACTCTCTTCGCCATCAATGAATTCAATCAGACACAGGTTTGATTTTTGTTTTCCCTGCTACTTTATTATTATTATTATTATTATTTTAACTCATCACTCCCAAAATAGTTTTTTTTTTTTAAATTTTTTCTTTTGTATGTCTCATTGTTATTTTCCTTTTCCCTCCTTTTATAATAAGGAAAATATATACACCAACCAATCAATATAATAAGCCTTCAAATATAATATATATATATATTTTTCAATTTTAAAGATCACTTATGATGAATGATTAGTTTTGAGTATAATTTCACTGTGATGCAGGATGATGTAAAGCTGGAACTTGTGAAAATTTTTAAGGCAAATGTTTCAGGAAATATTCAGAGTTATTATTACATAACCTTTGAAGCTAAAGATGCTGCTTCTGGAGAGATCAAACCTTATCAAACCATTTTATATGTTGATATTTGGGACCATGTCACTAGGGTTGAGCTTTTCAGACAAAAACCGGTCAATTGTTAGGAAAAAAAAAAAAAATGAGTTATAACTCAAGGTATCTCTGTTATTTAAATCATTATACTTTTCTTTCTAAAAGTTACGTTTGATTATTTCATTCAAAAGGTTTATAAAGAGAGTATTATACATACACTTTTCTTTTCTTTTTGTATGTGTATGTGTATTTGTATGTGATTGTGTGTGTTTGGTGTCTGACCCAAGGTCTATTCCAGAAATTGAGCATACAGAATTTTGGTTCAAATTAACTCTCAATTCTTTTAGAGCATTGGGGAGGGGGATTTCATGTTTTATACAGTTGATGCTTATGGATCATTGCAAGTTCTAAGAGTGTTTGTTTCTGTTTCATGTTGATGTCATTTGTTTGTATTATAAAGTTGTATATTTATCTATATAGCCCTAACTTGGTTTTAGAAAATGGTTAATATGAAATACAACCTGTCCAAATCATTCAGGAGCTGACTGCATATATACAACCTGTGGGAAATCATCAAGTAATAAACAAATTAGTAAATGCCTAAAACCAGTTATCATTAATAGTGTTGTCAATAAAATTACCAGATGTTTCCTTTTTCTAACCTGAAGAATTAATGCCCAATTGTACTAAATCTGAGGATATGAAGCACTTGTGAAGATAGAGGTATTTGCTCCAGATTTCCTAATTACTTTGCCATAACCACTCTTCCCCCACTGTTTTCCATAAGAATTCCTAATTCGCCAAAATTTGGTTCCATCCACTTCAATTCCAAACCCTACAATGAGAACTGCATGCAGTTGGTCCCGGTATTTCACTTCTCTGCCCCAGTATATGTCCTATAAAATTATAAAATTGGAAAAAGAAAAAAGAATCAAAAGAAAATTATTAACTTGCTAGCATTTTTACAAACCAAAAATCCAGAACTATATTTACCTTTTTAAAATTTTCAAACTCTGAACCCACTTGCATTAGTGCAACCACAGGCTGATGAGATACAATTTCAAGAAGTTCATCATCATTTACCTGTTCTATTACTTTAAAATCACGAATGCGCACAGTATTTCCTGACTAGAAAAAGAAAGAAAGAAAAGAAAAAAAGAAAAAGGAAAAAATTATTTATAGGAACTAAATCAAAATTAAAATATATCATTGTTAGTTGTTGGCTAATACTTACATGTTTTTTCTTCTTTTGTTGTGCTCCTCTTCTCAATTGATAATCAGAAATCTCTGCTCGGCTCAAGATATGCAAACCGTTCCTTTGTAACCATTTGTATGCATCTTTCACATTTTTAACAGACATCTGAGTGATCTTAGAGATCTTTGAGGGTAAGACTCCACCAACAAGCTCCTGGAAGGATAGTGCCTTCCTTTTAGATTTTGGCACTTGTATATTATAAGCTGCTTCAACAGCTGCAGCAATACTTAGTGCCCAGCAAATCGCTATACCAAAACAAAATGACTTTTTAACACCCAATCGAAAGTACTAAACTACTTCAAGGGGAAATATCAAAATTAAAAAAGACAACTTCAATGGAAACAAAATAGGAAATTTTGAAGAAGCATACCCCAGTTTCCTTGTTGTTGTACTGGACTCAGAATTACTCCTCTTCTCCCCCAATTAACTCTATCAGGGACACCGTTACTTTCATGTAGTGTCTATAGAACAAATTGTAACGTTCAAATACTTACAATATATATTCAAGCTAAAAACAATTGTAATCTTAATAAATTGTATTGCTATACAAGAGTCCTTTTAAATTATCAATAGTGGAGTAGTAGAATTGCTAATTAAATTAGGTGTTGAAAGAGTGAAATGAAAAGAAAAAAAAAATTGAGGACATTAAACCTTATCATTTAAGGGGTTTTTACACAAATACCTCAAAAACCTCAAAAAGACAATATTATCATATATGCCTTTTTTTTTTTTTAAATACACTTATTAAATTTTTTATTTTAAAAATGTCTCATTTTTAAAAGTATATCGTAAGTATACAAATAAAAAAAGATATTTAAAAAAGATTAAAAAAATTGTATTTAGTATAATTTTCTCGTTAAATAATGGGCTCATCCGGCCCAGTAGGCCCAGTTTTATCCGAGCCCAGCCTAAAAAAATTTAATTTATATAATGTATGACAATTTTAAGTAAAAACTTTAGTTTGGCAAAATGGTTGAAAAGCTCTAATGCTGCATCGAAAAGCCAGGTTCGATTCTCGAATCACATTATCAATTATCAATTATTTTGAAGTAATTTTGCTGTCATTTAATACTACAAAATAACTTCTTGAAAAATATTTCAAGAAAAATATATTTTTTTAAAATTAATTTTTTGTTGTCTGATTATAATATTTAAAATAATTAAAAATTTAAATTTATAAAAATTTCATATTTTTAAATAAAAAAAAATACATAAAACAGTAAATTGTAATGATCATTGATGACCTATCACCAATAATAACCGTTGGTGGCCCCATTAGCAATATATAGTGAATGTCGGTGATCACCGATAATAATTATTGGTAATTCAGAAATTAAAAAAGTGTCTATATACTTTTCTTTTATTATAATTATTAGTTTGTCAAAATTTAAAAAATACTTTATTTTTCATTTTCTTAAAAATTGACTTAAACACTCCAAATATCAAAAAATACAGAAATTATTTTTAAAAAAAATTAACATTTTTCATATTCAAGCTAAGCTTATCAATATGCAAGTAAAGTAATATTTGATCAACACTAGAAAATAGCAGAAAAGTGAATCACCGTTTTTGAACCTGTTTTAGACTTCTTTTTATTACCTCCCATCCTACAAATGACTGAAGGACGTTACTTAAGTCAGGTACTGTCTCACGTATACTACTATACACAATTATGCTAAAAAATCAAAACTATAATTGGAATATTAAAAAAAAAAAAAAAAAAAAAAGTCAAAACATGTAGGGGTGTATTAATTGTTATTTCACATAAAGCGGTATAATACCAAAGCTTTCATACCCTATATCATCCTAAAATAAGTGAAAACAGAGAATTATAAGTTAAAAATTCAATTAAATTTAAATAAAAATTGTATCATAATTAAACTAAATATATAATAAATATTATATAAAATATATTGTAATTATTATTGCATATTAAAATCATGATAAATAAAAATATATTTAAATAAAATAAATAAATTAAGTAAATATTAATCAACAAATTTATTAAATAATATTTGAAATAAAATTTCAAATCATAATAAAAATTATATTGTTTGGTACAAAATATATATATATATATAATTCATGATATTACTAATTTAATAGATTTAAGGTTTAAGGTACATTAAATTTAATAGATATAATTTTTTTTAAAAATTAAGAACTATAATTTATCAAATTGAAAGGAGATTAATAATTAAATTATTTTTTAAAAAAATAATTTAATTATTTGACCATAATATTAATTATAAATTGGATAAAGCATCGAAGAAACACTACATGGTATAATGGAAAGCTTAGTAAAAGACATACAAGATGTCTATCATTCGATTCTCATCAAGCCTTTGATATTAAGAATTTAATTTAAAAGTCAGTATTTAACTTAAACTTAACATAATTAACTAATTCATCTTTGTTTTTTTAGAAACTAAAAAAAAACTAACTAATTAATTTCTCAGTTTTGGTCCGTCATACAATTTAGTTCTCCCGTTCAGTTTTTATACTTTTTTCCTGTTAAATTTATAAAAAATAACTAAAATGCCCTATATATATCATAAATATAATTTTAATTTTATTATTTAAAAATAAAAATTATATAATTATATAATAATCATTTAATTTTATTAATATAAATATTTTTTATTTTTATTATATATAATAATAAATAATTTTATAATTTGATGATATTAAAAATAATTATTATATAAATATTATTTACTTTTATTAATTTATTTTTTTATTTTTAAATAATAAAATTAAAATTATATTTTTTATACATATAATTGTATTTTAGTCATTTTTCATAAATTTAATAGAAAAAAGTATAAAAAATGGACGGAATGATTAAATAGTATAATGAAATTAAAATTGAGAGACTAATTAGTTAGTTTTAAAAAAAAATATGAACAAATTAATTAATTAAATTAAATTTCATAGATTAAATAGTAATTTACCCTTAATTTTTTAAATACACTTGAAAAACCAACTGATTAATCCATTTAAACTGCGGCTAGATTGATCGGTCCAAGAGTTACCCAGCGGTTCAAAGAGTTTAATACGATTTTTAATAAAAGACAGACTAGTGATTTGATTCATGGATTTCTTGATCCGACCAGCTTGTTTGGATTTTACAACTATGGTAAATACAATAAATGTTGTAATTTTTTTTCCGTAAAAATAATCTATTTTTACTTTTACACAAATTAGAAAAATACATTTAATGTAATTAAATTAATAATTTTTTTAAATATATCTCATTCATTAATATATTTTTATAAATTTAACTTTATTTATAATTTCAACTTAAAATCTATTAATCATATATTTGAATCACTTTAGTACCACTTAATCAAAAGCTCACTAGTATTAATTAATTAATATTAAATGACTAGTATTTGTTAAGGCAGCGAAGTCATTGGGCATTTGGCTCATTAAAAGCTAGTTCGCGTTTGATTCATTTTATAAATGAGTTAAATTTGAGCCTTACTTCAAAACTTGATCAATTAATAAACGAGAAAGTTAAATTTAACTCGATTAAACTCGTGAACAATTCAATTATATCAATTAATTGGCTCATAAACAGTTCAATTAATAAATTCACGAGCAGCTCGATTAATAGGTTCACGAACATACTCATTTATAGATTTGATATCAAGCTCATTTATAAGCTCATATAAAATGTATTAATATATACATTTATAATTTATGTTTTGTAATTATGTAATTAATAATGATATATACATACAATTAGTTTCACTTCTAAAAAAAAGAATTTATATTATATAATAATAATAATAATAATATATTATTATTATTATTATTATTAGCCTAATAATTTTAACACTCTAAAAAATATATTTTAACACTCTTATAATCTTTTTGTTATATAAGTAAATGGTCTGATAAGCCATAAACTAGCTTCAAAACGAATTAAGTTCGAGCTGGAACTTAATTTAATTATAATTTATTATCGAGCCGAGCTCGGTATAATTTATAAACAAACTTTTGATGACTCGGCTCGAGCTTGTCTAATAGTTAAACGAGCCGAGCTTTAAGTATGATTTTCAAGCTCGATTCGAACTTGAGCCAGAAAAAAAAAATATATATTGAGCCGAGCTTGAGCAAGTTAAAGCTCAGCTCGGCTCAATTATATCCCTAGTATTTGTTGATAAAAATACACATTGAATAGTACCATATAAAAAAATTAATGAACTAATTAGTCTTTATTTTTCTTAGCTTTATTTTTCACACACATTCTTTATACAAAATTAATCAAGTTTTATGAGGGTGTTGTTACAAGTCATATTAAATTAAAGAATATAATTGATTCACCTTTTATACATTTATAAAAATTACAACTAATCCTAAAAAAAAATTATAATATCTAATTTTAACACTTCTTTCAAAACACAAATATATAAGATACACCTGAACACTAGGTTACTCTCATCAAGGAGGATAGAGAATTTTAACCTCAGTAACTAAATTCTCTGGAAAATCAGTCACGTATCTATCTAAAAATACAAGAGCTAAACAAAGGACAACCCTCTTATTCTCCTTCCACAAAACTCCCAAGTCCCCACCCAAACCCATCTGACGTTTTTTAGAGTTGAAAGCATATGGGTACAGGATATTACATTAAAATATGTGTATATGTTTGTGTTAACAAAATAAATCTTTCTTTTTATAAATAAAAAAAGCAAGAAAAAAGAGCAACAAATCAGCAACTGCAGAAGTAGACTATTGAAGACAGCAAAACAAGAACACAGCAATTGACCTTCTTTGCTTCAAATTTGTAGCAACAGTTACCAATTTATATCACCAGAAAAAGTACCAATACCAACCTCATGACTAACATGTGAATAGAGTAAACTTAAAGAATCCTTTTCCGCAGATTTTCTTAGCTACCAAACACTTTTGTAAAATTTTCACCATCTTCTTTTTCTTCATATTTAATCACTCTTGCATCACTTCAAACTATCAAAATTTTTTAAACCCATCACTGCAAGGGCTCATAAGCTCTTAATGGCAATAAGTAATTCAGCCAACCAAAACCTTCTACTCCAGCTAGACCTTCTGGTTTACTTCAAACTGCCCTTCATCCCCAATTCATCTAATTCATCAAATCACAAAAACCTCATGACCATGTGAATAGAGTCAACTTAAAGAATCCTTTCCCACAAATTTTCTTAGCTATCAAACAATTTGCAAGTTTTTTACCATCTTCTTTTTCTACATATTTCACCCATGCATGCCATAATTAACCACTCTTGCATCACTTTAAACTATCAAATTTTTTTAAACCTATCACTGCAAAGGACTCTGGAGTTGAAACAGAGATAGTACTCATTGGTCAAATAGATCAGCCCACAGTACCTTCTGTAAATTCAATAAAAAAAAAATAAGTAAATAAATTAACAAACTTATCTAAGAACTGATTTGCATAACCTTCAAGTAGATTAGTAGCTAACATATTTACGCAGGTGGTATCCGGATGGTTTTCATGGGACAGGTACAGATAGAAATGAGTGAATTTGCAAAATGAATATTTTAATTCAAAGTAATACAATATACCAAATGCCTACCCAATAACTTCACAAACCAAATCAACAAGCAACTACAAAGTAGCAGGCATCTACAAAACAGCTATTTGCATATGTTTAATTCAATAAATAAGCACTAGGAGTTAGCTTTACCAAACTTATGCGCCCTGTAGATTTCAGAAAGAAAGGGTACAACAGTGGACCTCTGCCTGCAAACAAAAAGGCAATATATGATGCATGCTGGAATTTTTTTTCCCTTTTATGTATATGTCAAAATTAATAAAACAATCAGAGAAAGGGCAAAGAGTCCACAGCAGGCAATCCTGGCAGGACCGCCTGCTTATCCATGACACCACCACCGTGCAGCATGCGTCACAGGCGCAAGCAGCGCAGCAAGACGTAAGGCAAGAAGATGCCCACATCTTGGACAATCAACCAATTGAATTTCAAATCTAACAACAAAAGATCATAATCATATAATTAAAGAATTAAAATTAACATCCTAACAGATTCTACAACGATGACTAATCAAATGAATTAATGATAATTGAAACCTAATAAAATTTAAAAAAAAAATTATTTTCCCTTATCACATTTCAATCAACAGCCAAATATGTCGAATCAAATAGTTTAAACAATCAAATCAATACAAACAATCCAATTAAAAAACAAAATCAAAATCAACTTAAAACGTGGAATTGATACCTTATAAACGACGATCAAACGAGAATTATCTTGTAAGGCTATGAAATGAAACCCTAAAATTTCTGTTTAGGTTTTGTTTTTCAGATTGAAGGGAACCAGAATAGAAGAAGAAAGAAAACAAACGAGATAAAGAAATAAAGAGAATAATAATCGGATTATTTATAACCTGAGGTTGGTCTAACCGTTTCACATGAGATTAAAACGGTGCCGTGTAGACCTTAAAAATATAAAGATTTTTCTTGTCAATACAATAATAAAAATAATATATTTTTTAGAAAAATTATTTAAAATGTTTTTATATTTTAATCATTAATTATATTAATTTTCATTCATATTATAATTTTATACAAAAATTAAAAATTAAAAATTGACCATTTGATTAATTAAATTGAATCTCTAGCTAGCAAAATATTTTTTAATAGTTTTAAAAATAATAATTGAATCAAATCAAAATCAAAATGAGTAAACTAATTTAATATACCATGATTAAAATTATTGGATTTAAAATTTGAATATTAACTGAAATAATCAAATAATTATAATTTATATTATCATTAAGTTTTTTATTATACATTATTAATAAAAAAATATCATTATAATGTTATTTTGCAAAAGAAATTGTTGGAAATTAAAAGAATTGGATAATAAATAAAAAAAAAAAAAAAGAAATTAGAGAGAAGTATGATGTTCTATGCTTTTCCTTTTTACTCTTTAATTTCTGCCGTTGATTTTCTATGTGGGGCCGTTCTACGTGCGATTAGGATTAGGCGAATAAAGATTTTTTTTTTTTTTCCCTGAATAAAGATTTTATATTTGCATATGAAAAAGAAAATTTATATCAATGCAAAGCATAAATTTAATAAAAAGTTTGAATTAAAGAATGCCTTCAATTAAAGTATAAATTTGATGGGAAAAATACTTTTTTTTAAAATAATTGGTCTAATTATGCAGAAACTTGGTGTTTTATTGTTGTAAATGAACAGAAAAATAATTATAAAAAAAAAACAAAAGTCCAATATTGAATTTTACTACTTAGACCATTATTTATGATATTAATTTTTAACAATTGGTTATTATTATTATTATTGATTTAAAAAAAATAAATGTAAATTGTCATCTCTTGTAAAAGAATTATTTTACAATTATTCATTTGGTTTATGACATAGCATGAAATAAAATGTAAATAGAATAATTATCTCATTCCAATAATATTACCTATCCATATGTCAAGGATTAAATTATTTAACTTTTCTTTTTAGCTTTTACCTTAGTATATAGCATATAGATAGTTAATAGATATTTAAATTCAAAATCACACATATTTTCTCTATTTTTCAACAAGAATAAGAAAACTAACTAAATGTAACCTAATTCAACTTTTTTTTTTTTGTTGTATTAAAAGCAATGTTGTAAGAACGGGATCGGACCGATCGGTCCGATCGAAAAAATTAGGAATCGGATGTCATGCCGGTTCGGTTCTGGTCTCAAACCCTGCCAAGGCCAAAATTGAGAAAAACCCGCCGGCTCGGCTGGGTAACCGGTGATCCGGTCGGACCGGCCGTTTTTTGCTGAGTTTTTTTATTTTTTATTTTTTTTGTGTTTGGATATTAAAAAAAAAATTGGACTAAAAAAAATTAAAATTTATGATTGGACTAAATAAAAAATTGCAAAATCCAAGTAGGCACAGGCCAGCCTATTTTGGTTCGACAATCGTGTACGCAGATCGCGCGCTCACACGTTGAACCTAAGCCCAATACCGTGGATTTGCACCCCCTCCCCCGGCGGGCGCGAGAGAGAGCCTTCTTAGCTACTTTCTTAACTTTGAAAAGATGAACTTTTGAATATATACATCATTCTAAATTTATATTTTTCCAATGTGGGATAACACACTCCTCCCTCACTTTTCTTAGTGTAGAGTTTACTTTAAGTTTCAAATTATTATTCTACCATTTACCATTTTGAGTATATGAAT
>CATKHJ010069415.1:0-20429 GCA_949750685.1 Vernicia montana
GGAAGAAGCTATGGCCATTGCTCAGAAATATATTAGGCAAGATGATGCCTATTCCTTTAGCCAGTTCGCCAAGAAAAGAAAGGCGAATGAGAGCCCTAAAGAGGAAAGCAAAGCCAGAAAAGAAGAGCCTAGCAGGGAAAACAAGAAAGGTAGAAGTGAGAAGGACAAACCAACTTATGCCTTGGATTTGACCAAGTTGACTTCATTGAACGCAAACCCAGCAGAAGTATTCGCAACTTTCAAAGATCAAGACATCTGGGCTCGCCCTCAACCCATGTCTACCCCGTCAGAATGGAGAAGTAAAAATAAGCACTGCCTATTTCATAATAGTCATGGTCACAATACAAATGATTGCAAGCAACTGTTAGAAGAAATCGAAAGATTGATCAAACAGGGATGCTTAAAAGACTTTGTAAAAGGTGGCCAGAGAGAGGCTAACAGAGACAAAGGAAGGCAAGCTGTTAATGATGGCTCAGCAGGAACCATTAATTAATTAACGGGAGGACCAGATGAGGTAACAATGAGCATAAAACCTCATAAAGAAAGAAAGAAGAACCTGAGTTCATCTTTGGGAATGGACATCAAGCACCAGCTAGAAGAGAAGACGAAAGTCAAAGACCAGAGTCGAAGGTCGAAGACCAGAGATGAAGGTCGAAGATCGAAGACCAAGGTCGAAGACAAAAAGTCCAAGACCAGAGTCGAAAGGTCAAAGACGAAGGTCAAAGACAAAAAGTCGAAGACCAGAGATGAAGGTCGAAGGTTAGAGACCAAAGGTTGAAGACGAAAGTCAAAAAGACTGAAGGTCGAAGACCAGAGATAAAGGTCGAAAGTCGAAAACCAATGTCAAAAACGAAGGTCGAAGACGAAGGTCGAAGGTCAGAGACCAGAGACGAAGATCGAGGGTCGAAGACCAGAGACGAAGGTCGAAGGTCAGAAACCAGAAAAGAAGGTCGAAGGTCAGAGACCAAAGACGAAGGTCGAAGGTCGAAGACGAAAGTCAAAAGACTGAAGGTCGAAAGTCGAAGACCAAGGTCAAAAACGAAGGTCAAAGACAAAGGTCAAAGACCATAGACGAAGGTCGAAGGTCAGAGACCAGAGACAAAGATCGAAGGTCGAAGACGAAGGTCGAAAAATAAAAAATATACTCTCTGTTGAGAGAGCAAAGGAGAAAAGTAGAGACACCCAGTGATGAGTACTCCAGATGGAAATCCACAAAGTATACTCTCTATTGAGAGAGCAAAGGAGGAAAGTAGAGACACCCAGTGACGAGTACTCTAGACGGAAATCCACAAAGTATACTCTATGTTGAGAGAGCAAAGGAGGAAAGTAGAGACACTCAGTGATGAGTACTCCGGATGGAAGTCCGCAAAGTATACTCTCTGTTAAGAGAGCAAAGGAGGAAAGTAAAGATACCCAGTGACGAGTACTTCGGATGGAAATCCGCAAAACATACTCTCTGTTGAGAGAACAAAAGACCTAGGTAAAACTAGGCGAAAGACTGCGAGGCAAAAATAAAATATACTCTCTGTTGAGAGAGCAAAGGAGGAAAGTAGAGATACCCAGTGACGAGTACTCCAGACGGAAATCCACAAAGTATACTCTCTGCTAAGAGAGCAAAGGAGGAAAGTAGAGACACCCAGTGACGAGTACTCCGGATGAAAATCCGCAAAACATACTCTATGTTGAGAGAGCAAAAGACCTAGGTAAAACTAGGCGAAAGACCGCGAGGCAAAAATAAAGTATACTCTCTGTTGAGAGAGCAAATGAGGAAAGTAGAGATACCCAATGACGAGTACTCCATACGAAAATCCACAAAGTATACTCTCTGCTAAGAGAGCAAATGAGGAAAGTAGAGACACCCAGTGACAAGTACTCCGGATGGAAATCCGCAAAACATACTCTCTGTTGAGAGAGCAAAAGACCTAGGTAAAACTAGGCGAAAGACCGCGAGGCAAAAATAAAGTATACTCTCTGTTGAGAGAGCAAAGGAGGAAAGTAGAGATACCCAGTGACAAGTACTCCAGACGGAAATCCACAAAGTATACTCTCTGCTAAGAGAGCAAAGGAGAAAAGTAGAGACACCTAGTGATGAGTACTCCGGATGGAAGTCCGCAAAATATACTCTCTGTTGAGAGAGCGAAAGACCTAGGTAAAACTAGGCGAAAGACCGCGAGGCAAAAATATTCTCTATTAAAGAAAGTAAAGAACGAAGTGATAATGTATCAGGTATTCTGTTGAGAGAACCGAAGTCATTATAACGAAGTCGACAACTATACGAAGTGATAGCTTATCAGGCTTTCTGTTGAGAAAACCGAAGTCAGTATAACGAAGTCGACAACTATACGAAGTGATAGCTTATCAGGCTTTCTGTTGAGAAAACCGAAGTCATTATAACGAAGTCAACCACAAAATGAAGTGATAATCTATCAGGTATTCTAGTGAAAAAGACCGAAATCACTACAACGAAGTTGGTGAAAAACCAAAGTAATAGTATATGAGTCGTTCTATTGAAAATACTAGAAATACTAAAACTAGATAGACAAATTACAACATATTGCTAGAAAATACAAAGGAAAGATCGAAGTCAAACAGACTAAACAAAAAGAAACTAAGTACACTATCAAGTTACACAAATTTGCGAAGTAGTAAATAAAGCGAAATTGTATTAATTGAGGAATTAATTAATAAAGTGAAATAATTAATTAATTCATTATATATATAAACGATAATAAAGAAATTACTCCTATTAGCCAAAAAAAAAAAAAAAATTACTCCTGTCAACGGAGACAATGACAAAAAAATTGATTGTACTAATTTTGGGAGGGCACATGTGATAAATATACTTTTTCGGTGGACTATTTATGCATAATATACATATATTTATAAGTTAGATTTAAATTTAAAAAATACTAGTTTGAATTAAAAAAAAAAAAATACAATAAAATATCATGTGATTTCACACTTATTTTAAATAGAATTTATAGTTTGTTTCGTGACATTTTAGTACCTTGTACTTAATGTCGTTTGACACAACAGTGATAATTGAATTTAAAAAAGAAAAAAGTACAGTAAAATATCATGTGATTTCACATTTATTTTAAATAAGGATTATAATTTATTTCATGACATTTTAGTACCTTATACTTAACGCCGTTTAATATAATAGTGACAATTTACTTAATGTCGTTAAATTTGCTAACGTGACATTTTAAAATTATTAAACATTTGCTAACGTGGCAACTATAATTAAAAAATTGAAAAAAAAAATTATAAAACGCAGCGTTTTATATTTTTGCACTGCGTTTTATAACCAAGAAATGGTGGAGATCAATTCAAGATCGTCCTTATCTCCAGCACATCGATACAATTTTCGATGAGCTTGAGCAAAAAAAAAAAAAAAAAAAGAGAATTGAAGCTTTACATGAACATAGACGTTGATTATCATCAAAATCAGAACTGTCAGTGGAGATTTGTTCCATTCACTCATCTGTCAAAATTTGAAACAATTGCTATGGAATCTGATCTCAAAAACAAATTAAAATTAGATTTGGAGTCTTTCCTCAAAGCCAAACAATATTGTCACCGGCTGGGTCGTGTTTGGAAACGAAGCTATCTCTTGTACAGCCAATCATGAACTGGAAAATCCAGCTTTGCAGCTACCATGGCTAATTTTCTTAGCTACGATGTGTATGACATCGATCTTTCCAAAGTTTTAGACGATTCTGATCTTAAATTTCTACAAGTTGGTGATTGTAGTGGAAGACCTTGATCAATAATTATAAATAAAGAATAATTTATATATAAATATAAAAAGAAATCTAAGCATGGGAGAAGAAGCATACCCAAATTGATCAGAACTTAGAGAAAATCCTGCAACATGATAAGCTTAAAAAAACAAAAATCCATGATGGACCAGAAACAATCATAAAAGCCAAAATGATTTCAAGTAAACAAACTGAACAGAACAATTCAATCTCTATAAAGGATCAGAAAAGAAAAATATAAAAAAAATTAAAAAAAAAAACAAAGAGAGAGGAGAGAGTACAAACCAAAAAGAGGATATCCACTTGATTCAATCCGTGCAAAATTGGATGGAAATGGGCAAATGGCTTTATGTATTGAATAATTCTACATATCTTATTGAATTCATTGATTGAAATGGAATCGTTTCAATTCTTGGATAATTAAAAAAAAAAAAAATGGATCTTCAAAAGATACCCCCAGAAGTAGAAGACTCGAGGCTTTAATTGAGCCCTTTATTTTTCAGTTGTCAATTGATCATTGCTCTTCTATCGCTTTGTACAGCCCACAGTCCCATGCCTTTTTAAGTGGTTAGCGTTGGAGACCGGAGCAGATCGAGCAACGACGGCAACAATCTAATCCGATGGAGCTCGCTTGACAACGGATGAAGCACGCGGCGGTGGCTGGGTTCGAGATCGGAGGCTGAGCGTGGTCAGCACAAGTGGATTTTGCGCCATTGGTAACACAAGAGGTTGGGCTTGCAACCGGTAAGAGGAGGAGAGATGAAGAGAAAAAATGCAAAACTGAGCTTAAAACGATTGGGTTTTATATGACACGTGCGTGCCACATGTAAAAAATAAAAAATAATATTTTTTATTTTTCACAGCAGTAAATTTAGACATTAGGTAATTTATTGCTGTTGTGTCAAATGGTATTAAGCATAAGGTATTAAAGTGTCACGAAATAAATTACAGCTCCCATTTAAAATAAATGTGAAATCACATAATATTTTATTATATTTTTTCCTTTAAAAATATTAACTTTTTTAAAGATTCGATTTTTATTATTCATAATTTTCTTTATAAATTGAAGTTTATAATTCGATTCATAGATGATGAGGATAAAAAATACCAAACTGAATCAAGGTTATAATGGATCAGACCCAATTACCTAATCTATCTAAAAGCCCAATATTAAAAAGCCAATATCAAGTTAATATGCAAATAGCCATTTTAATCCGACTCGCTCTAAAAATCCTTATTCAATCTACATAAAAACTCATAACTTATAAATAGTTAAAAGATCAACCTTTCAAGGTACACATAAATACAAGACATACAAACATATAGAAAACTTATTGAAACATAGCGTTTCATCTAAATTGAGTCAATCTACTAACTTTACTGTCGGAGTAGCTTTGCTAGATGTAAGGCCTAGCCTATATGACCCTTATTTCTACTTACAGGTCATATCAATTTAAATTCAACCAAAGAGAAGATTAAACTATCCTACTCCGATTAGAATTAACTTCATCAATAGACTTAATATGAAATAAATTTGTATTTGAATGCTTAAATCTTATTGTTATTTAATTATGTGTCACATATAGCAAAAAGAAGTATGTGAATTTTGGAATTTTAGTGCACTTTATAGAATTTTGATAACTAACATTATTAGTTTCTAAAAGCTGAATAACATGCGCGAAATCTAATTCAAAATATAATGATGAAGCAAAATAATTATTAATTTTCAAAAGAAAAAAAACTAATTATTGGATGAAAGAAATCAAATTAAATATTAATGATCATTATTATCTATTTTTAGATAAAATTAATTTAAATAAAAAGTTTTAGGAAATATAATTTGAAATATTCATAATGATTAATCAAATACTTGTGAGAGTAATCTTTGTCATCTAACATGGGAGGATGCTTCCACTAAACACCATATCATATGTAAATTCCATTTTATTTTTACATAATATATAGTAATTAACATCTATAATATAAATTGCGTAAGTTGAACTTGGCAAAAAAAAAAAAAAAAAAAATTGCGTAAGTTGATAAAAGAAGCATAATTGAAAATTGACTAATACAACTGCCAAAGAAAAACAGAAGTAATTAACTATTTAATTACATTACACGTGGAGGACAACCACGTGTCTTTACGCTTCGTTGATACAGACAATCTTTAGCAACAAAAGCCGCACATGTCATAAGTGTCTTAAAAACCACAACCAAACTCGACCTTTTGAGCGTGAAATCCACTCTCGCTAATCAATCTATTTTATTAAATCCCTAAACTGACCCTAGAAGCAAGAAACGTGGTCGATATAATCCGAGACGCGAGTACAATGCTAAAGTTCGTACACCATAGCGAGTGAAAAGTTAGCTTATTTGTTTTCTCGTGATAACTTGTCCAAGTCCTTATCTAAAGAGACGATAATAAAATATATATTTATAAAAAATTAAAAAAATGAAACTAGAAAAAATAATCTCACATGTCTGTGAAATTAATATCGCACTGCCCAATGTTACACAGCCATGTAAAATACAGAATGATGACGTGATAAACTCTCTCACTCTTTTTTCTTTATATAGACTCATCACTCACTTTTCTGGCAGGCGGCTTCAAATTTTCTCTCCACGGTTTCTCGGAGAAAAAAATAATTTCTTAATAATTCACATTTTCTTGGAAAACTGGTGTGTACGAAATTTTCTCGAGAAATTATATTGATTCACATTTTTTCGGGAATCTGTAGACCAAATCAACCAAAAATTTCAAAGAATTTGTAAACAAAAATCTCTTGAAAAAGCTTCAAGTTAATTTATTTTCCATTTTCAGCTCCTAATTTGACTACTTACCTACCTCATCGATTTTTTACGTTTTTTCCATTTTTCATCTATTTTCCCTATCAAATCTTGCTTACAAGTTACAATAATCTTCGATTTTTAGGCATCATTGACTGTTCCATTGGGGGTCTCGTTTCGTTTCAAATCGAAGCCCTTATTTGTTCTTGGTGGTTGCAATTAGACCATTCAAAATTGACACACAGCTCACTGAAGCTTGCAAGTTTGAGTCTTTTTTTCAGTTTTTAGTACTACAAGTTTGAAAGTGTAAATTTTTAATTTTGGTGAAAGAAGAATTTTAACTCCGATCTCGCACTTTTGTTCGTCTAGCGATTGGGATTGCAATTAAGTGTTGTTTGTTTTAGATATTGATTTCAATTTAAGTGATCTTCGTTCGTCTAGTGAAATTCAGTTAGTGTCATAAGAGAAAGATGACAATCGAGTCGTTACCAGGAAGTTCTGGGTACTTGGATTCGTTCCCAGAAAGGAGAATGTCCTATTTCAGTAATATATACGTTTTAAGATTAACAGTGATTGCTGGCATTGGAGGTCTGCTCTTCGGTTACGATACAGGTATGATTGTGATTTTTTTAAAAATTTAATTGGGCTTTTCTTTCCTTTTTTTTTTTTTTTCCTATTTTTTTAATAAAATAAAGGGTTCTTGTAATATTATGATTTTTTTTTAATAATTGGAAAATTATGATCTATTGGGACCCTGATGTGAAATAAAATGATGTTTGGTTTATCATGATTGTGTTTTTCTAATATATCGATGTTTGGTTACAGGTGATGTGAAATAAAATGATGTTTGGTTTATCATGATTGTGTTTTTCTAATATGTCGATGTTTGGTTACAGGTGTTATTTCAGGTGCCCTTTTGTACATAAAAGATGAATTTGAGGTGGTCAATCAGAGTAGCTTCCTTCAGGTAAACAATCAAAACAGTGAGACTTTATTATGTGAAAAGGGTATTTGATTTTGTTTCTCTAGTTTGAGTTGGGAAAGTTACAGAGGAATTTAAATGAATTGAATAAATCTAATAGTTGCCATTGGAATAGTGATGATGGTATGATGGGTTGATAGTTGATACCAAGGTTTTCAGACCAGTTCGGTCGAAGATAAGGGTCACGGTCGAAGATAAATCTAATAGTTGCCATTGGAAGATAAGGGTCACGGTCAAACCTTATAATAAAAATATATCTAAATCAAATAAATAAATTAAGTAAATATTAATTAACAAATTTATTAAATAATATTTGAAATAAAATTTCAAATCATAATATTTATATTAAATTAAGAATTATGTTGTTTGGTATATATATATATAATTTATTATGTTATTAATTGAATAGCTTTAAGGTATATTAAATTTAATGGATGTAATTTTTTTAAAAAAATTAATAAATATATTTTGTTAAATTGTAAGGAGATTAATAATTAAATTATTTTATCATAATTAAATTATTATTTTACAACTATGGTTGATATATATATATATATATATATATATATATATTTTGAATTGGCAGGAAACAATTGTTAGTATGGCCCTGGTTGGTGCAATTATAGGAGCTGCATCAGGGGGTTGGATTAATGATGCATATGGACGAAAGAAAGCTACCCTTATTGCTGATGTTGTCTTTGCAGCTGGATCAGTTGTCATGGCAGCTGCACCAGATCCATATGTTCTTATTGCAGGTCGACTTTTGGTTGGCCTTGGTGTGGGTATAGCATCTGTCACTGCTCCTGTTTATATTGCAGAAGCATCCCCATCTGAAGTAAGGGGAGGATTAGTGAGCACAAATGTTCTTATGATAACTGGTGGACAGTTTATTTCCTATCTCGTTAATCTTGCTTTTACACAGGTCACGTTACTTTTTGCCTTTACTTTTGCAGCATATTAGAACATAGTTTGGCATTTTGATTTGCTGGTTGTTGGGAATTAAACCAATCAAATGGTACCCAACTTTGATTCATATCATCGGCAAGTTAGGAATATAAATCCCACTTTAGTTTAGGGTTGCTTGATCTACCACACAATTAATCTTGAGCATATTTTCTGTATGTGGGACCATAAACAAAGGCCAAAATGTTTATATTTGTTAATAAACAACTGAAGACAGGTCTTATGCTAATTTGTTAATATACTATTTTTGAAATGATTTTTCTATGCAAGTAAATCATATTTGAGATTGATTATCTGAAAATTTTTAATAATTAACATTGCATGGAGGCGTACTGAGATTGGAATGTTCTTTTTTCTCTTTCAAATGGTCTAAATGTTTGTATTTGGTCATATTAGTTTCCTTTTTGAATAACGACTTAACTTCAGTTTGTTAAAGTTTTACTTGATTACCAAAGCATTTGACATGGAAGAGGATTTTGTTTTTCTTTTCAAATTATTTCTTAAGAGTATGAAAAACTGTGAAACGACACCAAAGTTGGCGTTCGGTTGTGGTCAATATGATGTTGAGAGTACATATCTTTCATTCTTTGCATCAAGCATTTCTTGAATGCCTTCCTCAAGTAATAAATTGCATAAGTATTTCTACTTTCAAGTATAAAGTTATTGCGAACAAAGTTTGTGTTATATTCGTTACATATACCCTGTTGTGTGAAAGTTTTTATTGTGCAGCTTTGAAGAGACAGCAAGATAGAATTTGGGGATTGCATTTTAAGATTTGGCACTGAGAAACACCACTGATGGAGTCTCTCTTTTTCTTTCCTGTCTAATTTTATGTTAATGGCATGTGACAGATTCCTATTGGCTTAAAATCTTCATGATATATATTTCACTTTGTTTTTTTTTCATATTCTTATACAAAATTAACATTTATGGAAAGTTCATTTTTTCCCTTACTGTTAGCATCAGTTTTTTCACTTAGTTATATGGGGTGAACCACTGAACAGTAGGATATAACAAAGGTAGCTGGAAAACTGTATTGTGACAAAGTTTTTTGTTTCCTTGTGTCTATGGAAAGAGTACAAAAATTGCACACACAAATTTTGGGAAGTCCTTTTAATGAGAACATCTATTTTAAAATTCCATTTTGTGTGTAGAATAGCACTACAACTGAAGATGCAGTATTCTTAAAAATATATCACATCTCAGGATTTTTAAGTTTTCAGAAATAAACTTGTACTTAATCATTGAACATCAACATTTGTTGCCGACCTTTTCCTATTACTGCTTGAAACTGTTAACTTAATGCTCTCTAATTTTTTCAGAAGGGTATTGAAAATCCTATGGAAGACCAATTTCCCTTGTTCCAATTTTAGAGGTTTAAATGGAGCTCTACCTTAAAAAACGGGATGAGCTTTTCACTTGAAAAGGGTTCTGAAACACAGATCATTCAATTGCCCTGCTTGTTCGGCGTTGATATCATATTCTTAATGTTTATATCACTTATTTTGTTCATAATAATGATGTTGTATGGTCCCAGGTCTTTGGTATGAGCCAAGTGACTTTAAGCTTGTTCTAGTACATGCCTAGTAGTTAGGTAATGGTACTAATTTTCCCGGTTGCATTCTGTTTGAAATACTGCTGGCTGGTGCTCTCTCTACCTTTTTCTGTATATATTATTAGCCCATTTTTTCTTGTTCACATTGCTGCTGCTTCTCTTTTTCCAGCTTTGCCAGCTTTTTTGTTTCTCCGCTATCACGGAAAAATTATTCTGTCCTAAAAAAGGTCACACTTTGTTGGTCCTCTCAATGATAGTGTAGCCTCATCATTTTAATCTTTCTTTTGAAAGACTTTTTGTTTATTATAAGGCAAGAACAGAAGGCATGACACCTATTAATCTCATTTACATTATGTTAGTTTGATTAATGGAGCAAATTGCATAAAGCTGATACATTATTTTTAAGATTTTTCTCATAAATTTAATTATTTAAGTAATTGGTTAAAATTATTGGGTGGCAAATGGCAATACTCATCAGCTTCTGAAATTTATCCACAAATAATTTAACTTCTCAAAGTATTAGCAAATATAAATACTCAAGCATTTTAGGGCATGGTCATTCTTTCTTTTCATGTTCTCATAAGATTTTGTGTCTTGTTCTGTATGGCTTTCTAATATTGTTGCTACTTTGACAGGTCCCAGGAACATGGCGGTGGATGCTTGGAGTTTCAGGTGTGCCAGCTGTGATTCAGTTTGGTCTTATGCTATGTATGCCAGAATCTCCTCGATGGCTTTTTATGAAGGTACAAAAAGTGCCAATCATTCTATGGAGAAATTACTGCAAAAAATACCATTACGATGTTATCTAATAGTTGTCGTCTTAATATGCAGGATGATAAGGATGAAGCCATTATGGTTATGGCTAAAATATATGACATTGCACGATTGGAGGATGAAATTGAGCACCTTTCTGCTTCTTTAGAGGAAGAACGCCAGAAAAAGAGTACTGTCAGATACTTGGATGTGTTCAAATCAAAAGAGATCAGACTTGCATTTTTTGCTGGGGCTGGACTTCAGGTAAAATCAGGAAAACCTCGTGCATCTGAATGATGATGTTGCCACTATTAGTTATAATATCACTAGATTAATTATTCTATGTGCTTCCAATCAGAGCTGAACGGTAGTCGATAAGCTTTATCTGCCATTGCAAAATATATATCACCTCCTTAGTTTCCTTTTGGCAGCACTATATAATATGATCTTTTATGTAGAAGAGATCCCTCATCTATAGCTTGTCTACTTTTGACAGCATTATAGAAGCAGCTTTTTCTATATTTATGGTTGGGCAATATTTAAACTTAATTTCTATCTTCAGTATACCCTTTTCCACCTATTTACTACCAGAATATTGTGTCTAATCCATGTAACGTAATCATGCAACAGGCTTTTATTTCTAATTTCTATGTAATATAAAAGTCGGGCAACTTAGAGCTCTTCTTGTGTGTAATCTTTGTGCTATGTTCAAAGGCAACAATGTTTGTTGGTGCCTTGGTGTAAATTTTCTCGGCCGTAATTTAGGATGAGTTGGTTTTAATTTGGCTTTCATTTTGCGAGTTTTGAATAACTTTTTTTTTGAGGCAGCCATGTAACTTTCCAAATATGCATGCTTATTTGGGGGACTTTTGGAATATTCAAGTCAATTTAGGATCATCTAGTCTCCTTGCCTTAACAAAAAAATTTCAGATCATGTAGAGTCCTATGATTGCCTTTTGAAAGTCTCTGTGTCTTTATTAAGAATCAACATTTTCTTGAGATTCCTAGACTAATTGATAAGATGTTGAGATACATAAATGTCTCTGATCTTCTCCTTTTGTCATTTGATAGTAAAATTCTAGTATTATGATATGTTTGGAAAACGTTCTTGCCTAATGAGTTCTCTCCTTTAACTCTTTTTTCTATTTAGTTCCTTTTTTCTCCTGTTTGGCCCTTGTTTTTCTTCTCTGCATGCTTAGTGTGTTCCCTCTTACTCAAATTTTGGCAAATTCTTGACTAGCCTCATGAAAGGTGCCATTTGTAGAGCACACTGCAAATCATTCCTTTGTTGACTCCGTTTTCAACTTATGGGGTGTGAACTTTAGAATTCATTTTATATATTCGTTTCCTGGTTATTTAATGTAGAATTCTGGTTTTGCCTCAGTTTGGGTGTAATTTGTGCACAACTTTTTTTTCCTCCAAAATTAGAGCTCAACAATGTGAGCTGTCCTGTCAGTGGCTATCGGTATTCAATTACTTGTTTCTATAAACCAGAAAAAAGAAAAGAAAATGCTGCTTATTGAGTATGCATTCATGTGATTGCATATGTTTGGGGATGCTTTTGACATCAACTGTTTGTGATATCAATTCTGTGCGTTTAACCCTGTTGAATTTTACAAGCATCAGAATGAAAAGAAGAAAATGTATGACCGTGAATTTTTATGTTTCAGGCATTTCAGCAGTTCACTGGCATCAATACAGTCATGTACTATAGCCCAACCATTGTCCAAATGGCTGGCTTCCATTCCAACCAATTAGCACTTCTTCTTTCCCTGATTGTTGCTGCAATGAATGCTGCTGGAACGATTCTTGGCATTTACCTTATTGACCATTTTGGGCGGAAGAAGTTAGCCCTCTCGAGCTTAACTGGGGTAATTGTCTCTCTTGTCATACTTGCTGGGGCATTCTTTGCTGAGTCATCTGGTACTTCAAATGGACTTTATGGGTGGATGGCAGTTATAGGGCTAGCTCTATACATTGCTTTCTTCTCACCTGGAATGGGACCTGTTCCATGGACAGTGAACTCCGAGATATATCCTGAAGCATATCGAGGCATGTGTGGTGGAATGTCAGCTACTGTGAATTGGGTTTCTAATCTGATCGTGGCACAAACTTTCCTCTCAGTTGTCAATGCTGTGGGAACTGGTGCAACTTTCTTGATTCTTGCAGGTGTGGCTGTGGCTGCAATTGTCTTTGTGATTTTAGTTGTGCCGGAGACTAAAGGGCTCACGTTCGTTGAAGTAGAGCAGATGTGGAAGGAGAGAGTTTGGGGAAGTAGTGATAACACAGAGAGCCTTCTCGAGCAGGGAAACGAGGCTTCATAATGTTGTGTGTAACTAAATGATATTAGCATCATTATATATAAAGGTCTTGAAAAAAGTTTGTATTTATCAATAGTTATATGTGCCTATAAATGTACATGCATGGACGTATTTTGGAAGTAGTCCAGCATAGCCTTAAATATTCTAGGGTTTAGAAGTCGGAGATGGAGATGAGAAGTTTATGACTCATTGACTCTGTTAGTCTTGTGTAATTGAGAGTGATTTGGCCACTTTCCTAGGGGTCTTTTTCTGTGGCTTTCTAGGCAAGGCAGTTCTTCAGAATTGTGTTCTCTATGTATGGGCAGTTGAGCTGATTTTTTTTTTTTTTATTATAAAAAAAGACTATTTTATGTCTTGAGGGAGACTTTTATGCCTATTTCGTCCAGCAGTTACATTAAGCTGTAACATCTATTGACAATTGGGGCTACTAGTTTTGAGTTAAAATGTTGATAATGAGAAATCTCAATTTTCAACATTTGAATTATAAGAATTTTAAAACATTTTTAATCATTATATTTAGAATGTATAAAATTTAAAATTGTTAATTATTGCCTGAAATAAATAAATTTAGGTCAAGTTTCACTTTTTAATTTAAGATGGCTGATAATGTGCAATAAATTAATAAGCTTATATTATATTAGAAATTGTTAAGCATTTTAAAGTATATGATAGAATTATAAAAATGTAAAACTTCAACAATTTTTTTTTAATTAAACATTTTTAAATATCACAAAATAAGTGATCTAGAGTTTAAATTTGAAATAACATATTTAACAGCAGATATCATTTTATTGTATTTTTTTATATCATGGAAAATATTTAATAGAGACATTAGGCTATGTAACATGGGGTAATCTTTCCTTTTAATATTTCTCATTAAATTGGTAATAACTATTTGTGGTTTAGGAGATTACACCCTTTAAAAGAATGAAAAGACTAACCAAGTCACACCTGATTGACATTTTATTATTGAATTTAACACTGGAAGCTTTCAATATTGTATTGTTGATTTTGACATTACAAGATATTAATTTTAGTTTGTTATTGTTTAAAGTAATTATTATTATTATTATTAAAAAAAAAAGGGGGGGGGGGGGGGGGTGTTCATCTTATTGGTCCAAAATATTATATCAGAAGGTAAAGATCGAAGAGAGAGAGAGAGAACTGTGGGCGTCGGAACCCACAGTTCCGGCCGGCGGTGGGCTGCACCGCCACCCCCACTTTGAAGCCCGACGTCCGACAATCACGATGGAGCCAGTGGCGATCGAAATCGATGATGAACGGCAGCGCACGCTCCGTTCATTGTCTTTCTGCGCGACAAAAAGCTTCCAGGCGACATTTTGGCCGATTCCGGCCACCATTCCAAGCAATCTTAGTACCGATTTGAAGCTTGTGATCCCAGGAGCATTTTGGTACCTACCTCGACCGATGAGGATGCCTGACATCGCCGGAATCGAAGAGAGAAGATTTCGGCTATCGAAACTTTTGAGGCTCGATCCGGCCAAACTGCTGCGAGTGGTGGTAAATGGAGACCACCATTGGACTCTTAACGTCGAGATGCATCTAATGGTGTGAACAGCGCTTCCATTCGCCATCGTCGATGGCAGCGGCGCGTCGCCGGCGTGAGGATCCCACGCGCTGCCGGTGACCCAAAAATTTCCAGTGAGCTGCATTCCACGCATACATTGTGATTCCGAAATTAGATTGCAAGAGTTCAACTTCGGTAAGCGTAAAACGCTAATTTATCAAGTTTATGTCGGTGTTTTAAATACCCAGAAAATTATTGTTTTGCATATATTTATATGTATTCGGGTTTAAATTAATAGTTTGAATTATTTATGAGATTTTATGAATTTATTGAATGATTTATGAATTAATTGGACTCTATTTCTATTATTGAAGTTAAAATTAGTGAATTTAAAATTAATAGGAATTTTATAAATTAATTGAAAATAATTTCAAATGTAAATTAATTAAAGAATGTTAGAATTAAATTGGTTTACGTGTAATTTAATATGAAATTGAATATTATTGTTGTATTTGAGATTAATATAAATTTTGTTGAATTTTATATTATAAATAGATTTATTTTATTTTTAAATATTATGTAATTCTTTGAATATAAATTTTTATGAATTTATTTATATAAGTTTCATATATTGTTTAATTTTAAGTTATAGATGTTTCATTTGTATAAGAATGTGAATTGGTATTCGAATTCTTAAATTCGTAAAAATGATTTTAAATAAATTAAATTGATATAAAAAGATTTGTAATTTCATATATGTAATACTTTTATTAGTAAATTATTTTAAGTAACGTTTTAAATAACTGAGAAATATATTTAAATTGTTAATGAATTAAGTTTAATTTTAATGATGTATTTTGAATTGAGTTGATTTTGATTGATAAATTGGTATGGTGATAATTGTTGAGTTGGAAACCCAGAAGGGATCGTTGAGCTGAGATTGATTGTTGTGAGCCTTAATGGCAATTTTGAAGTGTGTATTTCTTCTGTTTTAATGGGGGTAAAGTCTCAGTTATAGGAAAGATTTTGCCGAAATCTCGGCAGAATCTTTAGAGTTAGTTTGAGTATATCGTAGTTGAGTAATCAATGTTTTGATAATCTTTTTGTTGTACAGTATTGACAGTTCAAACGTCTTTCTAAATTCTAGATGTTACATTCCGAGGAGAGCTATTTGGAGATTTGTCAAGTTATGAGTTATATAATTTAATATAACACTTCGTTCCTCTTCTTTAATTAATATTTCACTTGCATACGTGCATTAATTGTTTGTGTATATATATATATATATGTATATATATATATATATATATATGTATATATATATATGTATATATATATATATAATTATTATTATTATTATGCATTATGAATATAAGTTAAGCATTCTGGCATGTGTATGTGATTGTTATGTTATATTGATGCTGCATATTACTTGTGTTTGTTTGGATGGAGTTAGGATGACATAGGACCGTACATGATTATAATTATAATTATGATGATTATAGTTTGATGAGCTATGACTGGTGTATGACGGCTTGGGAGTTTGCTCATCTCCCGGCGCTACTGCTAGTCGGGTCGGCGCTGCGTGGTTTAGGCCATGAACGACTGGGACCTTATGATGGATATTAAGAGACAGTTTTGGATTAAGAGAGCGAGGATAGGGGGATCGGCTCCCCATATTGAGATTTAGTGTGGTTTATATCGACTAATTCTTATTCTTGGTTGATTATGTGAATGTTTGTCTGATTGGCATTATGCATTATCATTTCTGATTTTCGAATGGTATGTTATATTAATAGCTATATAATTCATTGAGTTGAACGCTCATTCATGTTCAACATTTTTCTCCAGGTTGCAGGATGAGCTTGAGAAGTAAATTTTAGTCGAGTATTCATGCCTTCCATCATTCGGCAGTGGAATGTATTTTATTATTCAGTTATGTAATAAAATTCATATTGTTTTGTATTGTCAAACTCTTGTACTCCGCATGATTATTTTTATTATCTATTATTTGGGTTAAGTTGTTAACTCTTAGAGGATAGCTAAGTTTTCTCATTATGAATATTGTGATGTTCTGTTAAGCATGAACTTTATGATGATTTGATGAGATTGAGATAATTGTCCTGAGCGGCGTTGATTTGATTGATGTTGGTCAGATTCTACTTAACGGGTGGGCTCACAGCCCCAGTACTGTGACAGTTACAGCTGTCACATTGGTTGATTTGTCGTTTTGTAAGTAATCAGGCTTACTACGAGTTCTGAAAGTTTTATTTTTTTTCGTTTCTCAGTGTCGGTCATGTGTCTTTGGATTCGGATAGTGACATTAGCATTGCTAAATAATTTAAAATAATTAAAAGTAAAAAATTTTAATTTTAAATATTAAACAATAACTATATATATATATATATATATATATATATATATATATATATATATATTAAAGAGAAAAAGACACTCCATCTTTGAGCTCCCGCAGTAACGTAAAAAAATGGGTCAAAGGCAGAAAGTGTGGTAGTGATCCATCAGCATTTAACATGTGATCCTTTGTAGAAAAGGACTTGATCAGTTTCAAAAGTTGAAGTAACCTTTTGATGCTGTAAATCATTAGCATATTCAAACGTGTTATCGAGAAAAGTATTATGTACCGTTAAATAATATTTTAAAATTACTTTTTTATATTAATTTTATTGAATAAATTCCAACGTAGCCTCTATAAAATTAATTCTTTCCAACAATATAAAAAATATTTTTTTAATAAAATATTATTTTAATCCGTATGCAAAAGTTTTATAAGTCTCTATGATAAATTGAAAATTTATATATTTAATTAAAATTTATGAATTTAAATAAATTTTATTGAATTAAGAATTCGCTATCTCACTTGAGTTTTTAAATTTTTTATTTTTTAAAATTTTAAAATATAATAAATTTATGAAATGTAATTTATTTTTTTAAATTAATTTATAATTTATAATTTTTATAAAATTTATAATTAAAATCCTTAAAAAAAAAAAAAAACAAACAAACAAACGAGATCATAATCTCGTCAATTGAAAAATCGATATAAGGATTTGGCTTGTATAAACACGCAATAAATGTTTTAAAAAAAAAACTCAATAAATAAATAAAACACATGTATGTACCCTTAAAAATTTGTCAGAAATGTGGTTGGTAAATGTTGAAAATAAAGTCATTTACATAAATTGCTTTCATATCATAATATTTTTATTTAAAATGCATTTTTTATTATTATTTCAAGGGTTGAAATTTGCAATCTTGAAATTCTCATCCAGAGGATGCATTAGTGGTCAACAACATATCAGGTTTAGTAAAAGGGTTTGTCTCTAAAGTTTTACTTAATTATTGAAGTAATTTTTTTTAGAAATTAATTAAATAATTTTTAAATTTTGATTTCATCAAATACTTTAATTCTTTCTTCTAATTTTTATTTTTTAATTAAATTTATATAAAATAATTAAAATAATGCACTTTTATATATATATATATATATATATATATATATATATATATATATGAGAGCATTTTAATCATTTCGTATAAATATAATAAAAAAAATTATAAAAATTAAACAGAAAAATTAAAGTGTTTGACAGAACTAAAATTTAAAAACTATTTAGTTAATTTCTAAAAAAAATAGACTTTTTCAGTATTTAGGTCAAATATTAAAGATTGAATAATAATTTACCCTTAGTAAAATGTCACCAATCACCATATGCAATTTAGAAATACTTAAAAGGGTTATTTGGTTTACCTTGAAATAGGAATTCAAATGTAATAGAATTTCAAAAATTTACACATTCATTTTTAATTTTATTTTTACATAATTAAATAAAATTTATTGATTAATTAATAATTATACTTAAAAATATATATCATATCAATTAAAATTAAAGTTATTCAAATGTAAAAAAAAAAGAAAAAAGCTAAATTATTTATGAATCAAAGCAAAAAATGAAATTCTAATAAGATTTCATTTCAAATCCTAGAGTGAACCAAATATGCCAATTGACCAATCTTATATATCATAATTTGATATTATTAATATATTTATGATTTATATTTTTATTCTTTTCATTTTTTATTTATCGTTTTAAAAAAATTATTTTATTTTAAATTATTTATTACTTTAAAAAATTAAGGTGTTATTACTTATTTTTTAAATTGTCATTGTTCATTGTTATCCTACTAAATATTTAATATCTGCATAGTGTATTTTATAAAAAAGTAATTTACTCATATATATAGTATTGTTTTTTATAATTTAAACTATTTAATAATTTTCTTAATTTTTTATAATTAACTTAAACCACATATAAAAAGAAATGAAGGGAATATTTATATAGATATCTTAAATTTTATTTAAAGACTAATGTAATATGACTTTTTAAATATATGGTGTGTGATAAATGTAATGGTAGCTATCATGTGTTAAATAATATTTTTTTTTCTTTCATTTTATTCTTTTTTTTTTAAAAAAAAAAAGAAAGAAAGAAAAACATGCATTGATGTGAAAAGAATCAATGTATATCTGGCTGATCACACACATAATATATAATCTTTAAACTTTAATATTGGACTTGTTGGTTAGAAAATATAAGGGCAAAACTAATGAATGTATATTTTATTTATTCTCCATTTTAAAGCCAAACCAGAGAATAAAGCTTTTCATTTCATACTTCAACTACTTTCTTGTCCAATGGGAAGGAAACCAATGCAAAATTGCCATAGGCCTTAAGCTCAATAGTACTCATATACTATTGAAAGCCTAATGCCATTGCAAAACTTTTTTTTTTTTTTTTTTAAAAAAATCAAATTACATTTCATAAATTTGATCTTTACTGTAACAAGAAAAAGTAATAGGAATTTGAAGATTTATAGTCAATAGAAATATAAATTTCACTTCAAATGTGATAGAGTTGCGTATGAGTTAAACTTGTCGAAAAAAGTTTTTTTTTTTTAAAAAATATTATTTTATTAATAAAATATTATTAATAAAATATTATATAATTGAAGACTCTCAATCACATAAAATTATTTAATCTTAAAGAAAATTTTTTATAATTTCACGCTCTCGAACAATTATTTTGAATTTCACAATCACTAGCCAATATGATTATTTCTCATGTCATTCTTAATTAACGATTATAATAAAAAAAGAATTCATTAATTAATTTTATTTTTAATAAAAAATAAATCTTTTTCCTTGTTTTTCAAATATTATACAAATGTATATCAATCAATGTTGTAAGAATCGGACCGGACCGACTGGTTCGATCAGAAAAATCGAGAATCGGATGCCAGTTCGGTTCGGTTCTGGTCCGGTTCGGTTTTTACTGGTTTTTTTTTTTTTTTTTTTTTTTGAGTGTGTGTGTGTGTGTTTGGATATTAAAAAAAAAAAATTTGGACTAAAAAAATTAAAATCTATGTTTGGAAAATTCAAGTAGGCACAGGCCAACCTATTTTGGTCTGACATTCGTGTACGCAGATCGCGCGCTCACACGTTAAACTTAACCCCAATACTGTGGATTTGCACCATCTCCCCGCGGACGCGAGAGAGAGCCTTCTTGGCTACTTTCCTAACTTTGAAAGGATGAACTTTTGAATATATATATCATTCTAACTTTATATTTTTCCAATGTGGGATAACTCACTCCTCCCTCACTTTTCTTAGTGTAGAGTTTACTTTAAATTTCAAATTATCATTCTACCATTCACCATTTTGAGTATATGAATATTCAAATTCATATTTCTTATG
>CATKHJ010069423.1:0-19104 GCA_949750685.1 Vernicia montana
TTGAAGGAACTAATTTCAAGTCTGTTGAGTCACCATTGGAGTTAGGAACATCCTTAACCATTTTGTTAATATCTTTAATGGACTAGTTCTCAACAAACACAGCATCACGACTTTTGACAAGTTTTTTTGAACCGGATCATAAAATCTATAGTCAAATTGATCTTGATTATAGCCAACAAATATACATTGTCGTGTTTTAGCATCAAGCTTAGATTTCTCATCTTTAGGAATATGCATAAAAGTTTTGCAGCTAAACACCCGTAGATAATCATAGGAAACATCCTTTTATGACCAAGCTCTCTCCGGAATATCATTCTTAAGAGGGACACAATGTGAGCGATTCAACACATATGCAGCAGTCTGCAGAGCTTCACCCCAAAATGTCTTAGGTAACTTTGCATATGAGAGTAAACATCTGACTCTCTCCATCAAAGTTCTGTTCATCCTCTCGACTAAGCCATTCAATTGTTGTGTCTTCGGAGGTGTTGTTTAATGCTAAATACCATGCTCTTTATAGTAAGCATCAAATGGTCCAGTGTACTCTCCACCATTATATGTCTGGATGCACTTCAATTTCTTCCCAGTTTTTCTCTTAACTGAGGCATAGAACTGTTTGAAAACATCTAACACCTGATCTTTTGTCTTCAAGGTATAAACTCATGTCTTCCGAGAATGATCATCAATGAAAGTCACAAAGTAATGAGTACCACCAAATGACTTTGGCATTGGTCCACACAAATCTGAATGTATCATATCCAACACGTTCTTCATTCTGGAAAGAGCGAAACTTTTGTAAGCAATTTTGTTTTGCTTTCCTGCCAAATAATCTGCACATTTTTTCAAATGCATCTGCTTCATCCCAGATAGCACATTCTTTCTGACTAGATAGGTCATCCCCTTCTCACTCATGTGGCCGAGTCTTCTATGCCACAACTCAACAACATCATTTTTCTCCAGAGCATTTACACTATTGTTGAAGAGTTTTGCATTAATCACATATAGTGATGAGTATTTTTTACCTCTGGCTACCACCAAAGAACCTTTAGTGAGTTTCCATTGACCATTCAAGAAAGTGTTGCAGAAACTTTCATCATCAAGTCTACCTACTGAAATCAAATTCAACCGCATATCTAAAATATGCCTCACATTTCTGAGGACTAGCCTTGTGTCATTCTTCATCTCTAGACAAACATCTCTTCCAACAACTTTGAAAAGTTGTTATTTCCCATTTTAGCAACACCAAAGTCTCCCGGTGTGTATAATGAGAATAATTCCCTTCGTGGTGTGGCATGTATGGTAGTGCCACTGTCAGTCACCCAACCAATTTCCTGGGATGTAATATTGACAAGTTTTTCGTCTTGAACAATGTGGAATTCATTGATTGTGATAGTTTGTTCATCATCACTGCTATCGTTCTGCTTTTTATCCTTGCCTTTGTTCTTCTCCTTTTTGAACTGTCGGCAGAATCTCCTGATATGCCCCTTCTTTTTGTAATGATGGCACTCAATATTAATATATTTGTTTGACTTCCCTTTGCTCTTGTCTCTAGAGTTTGAACCCTTAGACTGGCTTCTCCCTCTGGATTTTGTAACCAGAACATCTGGTTGTGATGAAGAGGTTGAATTCTGTGATCTCCATCTCATCTCTTCATTCAGAATACTGCTTTTCTTCAGAGAATTTGTTTCTCTGGCTCACTTCTTTCCTCTCTTACTTGTTAAAATTGCTCTTGTAATTTTTTGTGTTTGCCTTCCATTTGCATGGCTATTTATAGCCATGTAGAGAGCAAAATTTTCAAAAGAAAATTTTGGTTGTTGAGCTAACGAATATAGATGAGTGATCGGTGGTGGGTTGTTGAGCTAATCAAGATGAGTGATTGGTGGTGTATGGCTATGTGGAGGGACACCTATCAATATAGTCTTGCTTCCAATTAATTTGGGCTCATTTATGCTAAGGCACCAAAGCAGTGTATAAGGGCAGCTGCCAGCCGCAACCGGTGGCATGATGTAGAAACTTGTCTAGTATTATATATGGTGATCTAAAGATCTTCAAAGAAATGTGACGAATCTTTTCTGTTTAGGTTTGGGCATGTGACAGCTTATTAGACCTGCAAAATGATAGAACGAGTATCAAAGTGTCAATTCTGAACTTGGCAAGACTTCTCCGATGCCTAAGTCAATGGCTTAATTCTTAGGGTTTCTCAATAAAGAAAATAATCTACCTTAAGAGAATGATGTGAGAAATTATAGAATGAAACTAAGAATAATGGTAGGTGAGAATGTTTGTCTTATACAATGTGTGTTAGCAGAAAAAATAATTGATTGGTATACAAGTACTTATTTCTTATTGGTTTGCAGAAAGTTGAGTCAAGATAAGATCTCATAAGTGAGCTTGGTCTAGCGAAAGAGCATCTTGGCGAAACACTTTCATAGTGACAATCTTGTTTATGATGAGTTTTAAAAGATCTCTCGTCACAAACTACCATTGATTATGTCTATTTTTAAATCTCTTGAGTTTATTTATGTTTTTTTAAAAGAATGGGCTTAATTTTATATTTGGTACTCAAAAATAAAAGTCAAATTCAAAATATATATAAGATTTTAATGGTCCCAGCATTAAGTACATGTAATTTCCAACAAATAATCAAATAATATAGTACCCCCTCCACTATTATTAATTTTCATTTTTCTTTTTTACCATACGTTTGCTTCTTGTACTTTTTTTCCTACTTGAAATATGGTTTGAACGTTATAATTAATGGGAGGAGACTAGCTTGTCATGCAAAATTTGGTAGCATATATATATCTTTGTCTTCTACTGTGTTTCAGGGAACAAATGGGGAAATATTGTACGGAAGTGAGGAAACTAGCCCTAGAATTAATGGGAGCCCATGACAGAGAGTCTTGGGCTTGGCCCAACTTACTTAGCCAACAAAATGGAAGAGGGAGTCCAAGTCATGGCAGTAAATTGCTACCCACCATGCCCAGCCCAGAAATGGCCTTAGGGTTGCCACCCCATTCAGACTACAGTGTCCTAACTATAATCCTCCAAAGCTCACCTGGACTGGAGATAATGGACCCTAGAGACGACAAGTGGAAGGTAGCACCAAAACTCCATGGTGCTCTTCAGGTCCAGGTTGGTGACCATCTTGAGGTACTAAGCAATGGCCTATTTAAAAGTGTTGACCATATGGGCTATACTTAACTCTCAAAGGACTAGATTATCAATTGCTAGCTTACACAGCTTGGGTATGGATGAGAAAATGGAAACTGCAAAGGAGCTTGTGGATGATCAACATCCTAAAAAATATAAAGAAAGCAGTTTCAGAGATTTCTTGAATTTTCTTTCCACTAATGACATTGCGGAAGGGAAGACTTTCAAGAGCACACTAAAGATTGTTGATGCTTAATCTTTCATCCAAGATTTTAAAAGAGACTACACGGTTAGAGCTCTAAATGTAATGTTTGCTTTGTTTTTAATCTCCTATTTTCTTTTATTTTTTTATTATTGAAAAAAGGAATTCGAATTTAAATCTATAGCTCAGATCATATATGTATTTATCATCATGTTTTAACTAAGTGTGCCTTATTTTCTTTTCATTGAGTGTGTCTAGAGGAGGGAATAAAGTAGTGGCTCTAGCCAATTTGAGTTATTGGCTTTGGGTTAATTAAGGGTAGAAATTTAGGTGTCAATGATGTAGTTTGTGGGTAGTTTTGGTCGGTTTTTTTTCTTTTTTTCTTTTTTTAACATGTCAGTATGGCTGCCTTGGTCTTCAGTTTTATTTTGAAGTTTGTTTATTTGTAACCAAACAAGGGATTGTGGATTATTGAGAGCTGAGGCTGAGGGCCTGCCTCTATTTTGTCCCTTGTTAAATTGTTTTTGCTTGAAAGTTATAAATGAAGTATGCGGCAACTTCATGTTCTTTTTTTTTTAATAAATCATACATTTTTATAGAGAGAAGGTCCTGTTGATTTGAATCTTGAGCCTACTATAGTACTCACTACTCATTTACGATATTACTATAAAAATATTTTTGATATTTAATATTTTAATGAATATTAACTCTTTGATTAAAAACATTCTATAAATTCCTCAAAAAAAAGAAGAACATTCTATAAATATGTAGTAATTCCATTACATGTAAAAAGAAAAATATTTATACTCGGTAGGGAAAGCTTTGATTGCCGCTTTTGTGATTCCATCCATTTCGAGTAGGATTAGTTTTATGCTAAAAGGCATGAAGACACGTATAGGTTTAAGGAAAAAAAAAAATATATATATATATATATATATACCAATGTAGCAAAAAATAGAAAAAGAATACAGTATTCATTCGAAAAATTCAAAAGAAAAATATTATTGGTAAATAACTTATTAAGGACAATTTATAATCTGATTTCTATTAAGATTCTCTTGTTATCATGGTATCAGAGCATGATGGTCTTGTTTACCCAAATACTTAATATATTTTACCAATTATTTCAATTTACTCAAGTACCTAATATACTTTACCGTTGTTTCAGTTTACTCAAATACCTAATATATCTTGCCGGTTATTCCGGTTTACTCAAATACCTAATATAATTTGCTGGTTGTTCTGATTTAACCAAAGTACCTAATTATTTCAAGTGGCAACTTTGAATACTCCTTTGTTACTTGAGGGAAGAGTGTTAGAGTATTTCACATCTAATGAATACAAAAATGTTAAGTGGTTCATATAAAAATAAACTTTTCAACCTTAAACATACTAATTTTTAAGGTTGATTTCTCAAATTTATATTAAAAATTTAACAGTATGTTATGTTATATTCCTATGAAGACAATTTAAATCCTTGTCTTGTGTAATAAAAGTTCTGATGAACACATGTTACACAAATACACATCATCAATATTGCACAAACAAAACAATATTACAAATTTTATATTTATATATCAGAGAAAAAAAAAAAACCCTTCATGTGAAATTAAATCTAGACCATTAATTTAAAATTAAGACCTGTAAACTTATTAATTTGATCTAACAAACATATCTTTTTGCATATAAAAACAGGGATGGTCAAGGCATCAAGTTGCAAAAAACAGATTTCTCCCAAATCTAAGCCGTTTTCCATGAACTAGCCTACACACAAGTTCAAACAACAAAACTGAAAATCTTTCATTTCTGTCCCAAGATTAATAACATTCAATCTTTCTTTCCATTCTCTTTTCATTTTCCAATTTTTTATTATCACTTTTTTAACTGAAGAAGAAGAAGAAGAAGAAGAAGGGAAGAAAATTAAAAAAAAAAAAATGCACAGATCAGCTAGCTGGAACAGGGTGGCTGATGACTACTTTATTCACTCGTCGCCGAAGGCGTCAGCGGGGTTAAGAATGACATCTTCAATGGATGAAAATGAACTGCCAGCGTATGATCCAAACATAGAAATAGCAAAGAGGGAGAAATCGCGTATTAAATTTGCGGAGAATGCTGTTCATGTTATTCCTTTTGTGTTGCTCCTTTGTGGCTTTATTTTATGGTTCTTTTCCAATCCAGGTAACTCTATTTTTTAATTATAGGTTTTGTCTGGCATTGTTATGGACTAATTAAAAGATATTAAATTTTATTTTTATTTTTATTTTAATATGAATTTCGCATTATAAAAGTTTTAAAACAGTTAGACATTATTTTAAAATTGTTTTCTCAACCTTATATCTAAAATAATATTTTTCTAGAAAAAAACAATTTCAATTTCAATATCAAATAGACTTTAATTAACTCATATTTTATTGATTGTTTTAAATTGCAGATATAGAGGTGGGAATTAAAACGGATTCAATAGCAGCAAGAATTGAAGGAGACATTGATACGGATAGTGATGGTACTCAAACAGGGTTTTTACCAATTGATTTGGATGCCTCAAAACAAACAATTCATCATCAAAGTATCAGAAAATTCTTGGCAAATAAATCTTAATTAATGTTTGGGTCGCAAGTGCTGAAAATACTACATTTTATAGAAAATATATGCAATTTTTATTTGTTGCCAATTTTTATATTGGCAGCTCATGTTTAATTAAATCTGAATGTAAATAACTCTTATTATGAGAATAATTTTCACTTCATTTGTACAATTTTTTTTTCAATATTTTTCAGGTCTCTTTTTTTCTTTTATATGCATTGGATTAGTTCAGTTCACTTGAATAAGAAAATTTGAATCTATGATTGATTTGATATTTCATACCTATTTTGAAGAAATTCAACCAAATTGGTACAAATCCATTAACTCGTCTACAATTAAAGTCATTCAATTTTTACTCAAAAAAAAAAAAAAAATCAATTGTTGCTTCACTTTTCATTGAAACACACAATCAATTTGATTGTTTTCCTTCAAATAATATATTTAAATTCTTATAAAATAATTTTAATTGTATTTCCTTTTAATTTTGTTTATTTTAAAGTTCGAAATTTGACATGTATTAAATTTAATGTATTAAAATCATTAATTTTTTTTTACATAAATAGATATGTTATCATATAAATATTGTTTCAATTATTGCATGCTTTTACTATAAAAAAATTAACTGATTTGTTAGAATAAATTTCATTAGATTAATTAAAAATTTAGTAGGATTAGTCTTATGCTATATGGTGTACTTAATAATTTTGGCCATTGGATCTCATATGATAACATCTTCACCTCTCATTATTTTTATTATAAAATACAATTGACTAAACAATTAACCATGGTTTGAAAATGGTGGGTCCCATTAAATAGTGCTATTTGAATATTTATTTCTGTACCCTTCTATCACCAATAATACGTGGATATAATTTTTTTTTGGAAGTATCTATTTTTATTTACTAAAATCATACAAAGTCTATTTTTAAATATATAATTAATACATTCTTATTAAATAGTTATAAGTTTAATAATATTATATATTTTAATAAAACATTAGAAATTGACAAATAAAATTTATTTCATCTTTTAAAATATTATAAATTTATTGTCATGAAACTAATAATTTAATAATTAAATATCTATCTCATAATATAAATAATTAAAGTTAATATAAGATCATAAAGAAAATTTATTTATCAATTATTATTAAGAAAAGTTATAATTCATTTGAAAAGTAAAAATATTTAATTTTGAAATTATATAAAACTTGTTACTTTTATATATGTCTAAAATGTTATTTGACATTAAATTTTCATATGCTTTTTAAACTAGGTTTTTATTTTTATTATTTTTATTTATTTTAGAAAATCATGATTTCAATAAAGACTAAAAATTTTAATTATGTCCAAACCCTTGTTTGTCAAGTCCTAAACACACAAAAAATAGTTTACTTAAAATTAGATAACAATAGTATCAAATGCACATAAAAAATATATTAAATGGGACTCATATTTACTAACTCTTGATTAATTATCTACTACACACAATCAACAATGAAGATTTCCTAATTTTTAATCTAATGGGCATCATTTGGCAAAAAAATATATATATATATATAATGGGCATCATTAATAGGTACACGGTGTATCAGGTACACCAAATAACCACTTTATTATATATTAAAAATGTTAATCATAAGTTATTAAAAATTTATTTTTAAAGCTAATAAAGTGTAGTTTGATTGGCCTTCTTATTTCCTTTAAGGATATGAGAAGTGAAAGATTTTAGATTTAAGTTTCTCAAATCACAAAAGAGTTGTTATCAATTTGTAGGGACAGCTCAAGGTTTTAGGGGGTCTTAAACAAAATCATAAAATGAGGCCTTTAAGATAGAAAAAATACAATATAAATAAATAAGTTCAAATTAAATCATTTTCTTTATAAGCAATTTTTAATTTTATTAACATTAGAGTGAAAGTTAAATCATAGATAAAGATTTTATACTTTCATGTCATAAAAAACACAAAATAAAAAAAAAATAGTAAAAGATTATAGTACAAACTGAATAATAATTTCGAATAAGACTAAATATAAAAAAATATAATAGTAAAAATATAGTTAATTAGAAAAAATTAATAAAGTTATAATTATAATGTAATTATTGATAGTCCTAGTTTGTAGGTTTTTATTATTTTTTTTTTATTTTAAATTTTAATTTTGTAAACTCATTTTTGAGATGTTCTTATTTTATAGGCTTTTTATCAAGTTATATTTCTTAAATTTTAAGTTTTTTTTTTTAATTTTATTTTATAAAAATACTTTCTATTTTATATATATATATATATATATATATATAAAACTAGGGGCTAAGCAGTTACCTTAATTGTTTTACCCCACTAAACTACCCCTGCCAATTTGACGAGAGAGATGTAAAAAAGAAACACTATCCTTATTGTGTACAGTGCGGTGATCCCCTCACTTAGAATAAAAAATATATATATATATTTTTAAAATTTGGTCCAGTACGCCCAGAGATTCAAATCTGCTTCTCCCTTTCCATCTCCCTTCTCGTAACGAAAATAAAATTTAAAAAGTAAAAAGGGCCAGCTGTGGTATCACAAGGTTTCGTTGTATTCGTGTAATTTAAGGCAGGATTTGGACGGTCCAGATTTAGAAACTTAACATTACTCCGAAGTTGTCGGTTTCATCAACACACAAACACAAACACAAACATTTCCATTTCTTCTTTTCTTCTTTCTTTGGGTTGGTTTGTTTATTTATTCATTAATAAAATCCCTTTTTTTTTTTTTTTTTCCTCTCTCTCTCCCTCTCTCTCTCTCTATCTTCTACCTGTAAATTCCACTTCAGTTCCTACCTGGACCGGTCCGATCCCGGTTGAATTCATCGTCATGAATCCTGAATAGTAAGTCCTTTAGATCTTACGCTTTCTTTTTAATTTCTCGAGATCTGCTTCTTTTCAATGATGTTAGGATTCGATCAATTTTTGCGTTTCGAGAGTTTTGTTTGGATCTGTAATTTTTAAGTATTTATCTGTGACTTTTGATTTTCGAGTTTATTCAATTGTATCTATCATAGAAATAGCAAAACCTTAATTTAGTTTTAAATTTCACCTAAATTGGACATTTTTAGGGTAAATATTTTATTTAGATATCGAACGGTTCCCTGCCAGTTTGGATTTCGATTTTTCAGTTAGATATGCTTTTGTTTGTTTGTTTTTAATTTTCGTTTATTCTCTGCGGCAGTGACTATCTGTTCAAGCTTTTGCTAATTGGGGACTCTGGAGTTGGCAAATCATGTCTTCTTCTGAGGTTTGCGGTAAGCTTAATGTTCGTTAATTGTTTTTTTTCTCTAATCTCTGTTTAATAACTGAAGTGAATCAATATTGGTTAAAAGCTTTTTTCATATTTATATATCTCTTGGTATCAGCTGTGGAAATTGATTGCATGTCTTTGGTTGCTGTAACCAGTGAAGCCTATTGATAGCAAAACAACTACGTTAAATACATATCTTCTGCTAAATTCCAGCTGAAAGAAAGTAGTAAATTTTTTGAGTCTTGGTTGAAAATTTTTGCATTGTCTGTAAGGTAACTTGGTATTTAGTGCTAAAATAAGGTTTCTGATTGCTTAGTGCACTGAAGCTTAACCTACTGTGGTTGAATTATTAATTTTTTCTGGGGCTAAATTTTACATCTACTATTTGCGCAAACTTACTAATTGCCCACCTCTTCTAAACAGGATGATTCATATCTTGACAGTTACATCAGCACAATTGGAGTTGACTTTGTAAGTATCCATAGTTGTGGGTTCATACAAATGGTACTTAGTTGTAAATACATGACTGATATTATTTATTTGATTTTCTATTCCATAGAAAATTCGCACTGTGGAGCAAGATGGGAAGACGATTAAACTTCAAATTGTAAGATTATCTTTCCCTGTTTCTTTTGGTCATTGAATTTTTCCCCCTATTTCTTCTTGGTGTGCATTTAGAATAGTGTCCTGTGGAAATTTAATGTAGACTATTTAGTCAAGCAGGTGGAGTTTTGATGAGCAATATTTCAACAATGTCATTCTATTTAGAGTATTTTCAATTCAATTTTATGCTGTCTTCTGCTTTTAGTTTCTATTTCCTCTCCTTTGGAAGTGTTTCTTGTGTTTCTCAATGCACTCATTTTTAATATGTTTACTTTGGGGTATTAGCTGACACGATGTAGTTTTCTAGGTTTTCATTTAGTTATTTATTCATTGTTTGCAAATGTGAATGGGTAAATAATGTTAATCTCTAATTTTCTATTGGTCAAATCTCTTAAGATTGGCACTGATGTTTCCCCCTTTATCCCTTTTCAGTGGGATACTGCAGGACAAGAACGGTTTAGGACAATCACTAGTAGCTACTACCGTGGGGCTCACGGAATTATAGTGAGTTCGTTGCTTATTTACATTTTTGGCATTGTGCTCATAGTTTCCATGAATATGCTTGTTAATGTTGTCACGTGGCAGATAGTTTATGATGTGACAGATCAAGAGAGTTTCAACAATGTTAAGCAATGGTTGAATGAAATTGATCGTTATGCAAGTGAAAATGTAAACAAGCTTCTGGTTGGAAACAAGTCTGACCTCACTGCTAACAAAGTTGTTTCTTATGAAACAGCCAAGGTAAAACTAATCTCCCTACCATCGCCTGCATATTTGTTTCATTTCAACTTCTGAATACTCTAGCATTCATCTGGGTTTTGAAAGGCATTTGCGGATGAAATTGGCATTCCATTCATGGAGACAAGCGCAAAAAATGCTACCAATGTTGAGCAGGCTTTTATGGCAATGGCTGCTGACATCAAGAACAGGTAGGGTTTTTTATATTATTGCCTTGTCCGTTTCTTTACTTCTATTGTTATGCTTAGAGAAAAGGTTAGGTATTGAGTTGTGCAATTTTGGGTTGCTTTATCATTAATGTTTCTATACAATCATTCAGGATGGCAAGCCAACCAGCTGCAAACAATGCAAGGCCACCGACTGTGCAGATACGGGGACAACCTGTTAACCAGAAGGCTGGCTGTTGCTCTTCTTAGTTGGTTCTGACTGACTTTACATAGCATGGATGCATCTGAAAATGGCTACTCAGTTGTCCTGGAATTATAGACTGAATCCACCTTAAACCATAAAATGATTTGCGTTGTCAGTTCTGTATGCAATTCAAAAGATTTCGTTGTTTTCTGATTATCTTTTTGTTTTATGTCCTGTACAAATGATGTGTTGCTTGATGGTAGTAAATGTTATCCTCATTATTTTTTCCCCACTGTTCTTAACTTTTACTCTTCTTAAAGTTGCAAAGCACTAATTTTTATTTTGTTTTATATTTGTGGTTAGCTTAAAATAGCAGTATTAGGAATCTTGAAGCATTCCAATTACATTTTTTTTTTTGCCAAATGCATTCCAATTACATTGCGTATTAGTTATGGCTGAACAAATTCTGAAATATGAATGCAATGTAAAATACAAAGCTTGGAAGATTACCCCTATCCTTTGTTGCCTAGTGTTTTCCTTCGGCAATGCTGGCTGCCTCTTCATCCTTTCTATGCTTTGAATGCTGGTTGAATTTTCTTTCTTTCTTTTTTTTTTATTTTTGATGAAAATACCCATTTTTCGTATTTAATGCCTAGGAATTGTTCCATTTGCTTTGTAGTTTATGTTTTATTTAATGAAACAAAAATAGGTGATCAGGATTACAAATTCCAGAAAGAAAAAAGGGTGTATCGCTTGTCCTTGATTCAAGCAGCAGATAAATTAATAATAAAAAATAATTACTGATTTTTTATGAATAATATATGAAATATAATAATATGTAAATAAATAAATAGTACCAAATAAAATAGTAATTCTATCTTTCGAAATGCAATATTAATGTAAAAAATATTTATTTGTTGTATTAATTTTACTGAAAATATTTTTCAAATATAAATTTTTGTCATCAATGGATAGAAAATGGGGGCATTGTTAAATTAGTTATTCAGTGAACATGGCCGAGACTCAGAAAACTTATTTTCAAGTTATCCTTTTGTCAACTCAATTTCAAATGATAGACCATAAAAAATGAAAAATCTAAATTTTATTTATGGAAAGTAACTGAATAATATTCTAAGTTCTACTTATATCAAACAATAGGCCAAAATTTCTCATATCACACTAATGGGACCGGAAGCCTGGGGTGATAAACTTCCTCGTTGAGGGGATTGAGGTGGTGGTGGTCCAATTTTAAGCTCCAATTCCGGAGGATTTGCAGTTTTAGCTGATGAAGTTGATGGATATTCTTGCAAAAAGCTGAGTGGAATTGATCTTGGTGCAGGAATACCAGAAGGGTGGGCAGTAGGAGGTGCACAAGTAGCATAGCTTCTACGGCTATTATGTGTAAAAGGGTAGCCTAACCTTGAATAGTTATAATTCATCATCTGGCGTAATGGTGCAGCTGGTATGGTTTTAGCACCCACAATGCTCTGCCCATTGCCACTGGAGAATCCTAGCTGTTAAAATATGGAAAATTCAATGTGTTGGTGAGACTTTGGCTTGGAGAAAATCCAAACAAAAATGCAAATTTTATAATTAATAACATATACTTCAGATAACCAATATATACTTCTTTTAACTCTGCCTTATTTCAGAGCTCAAACATGTCCTTTCTGAAGGTTCCATCTAGAGCCATACTTGTGTTGATTCAATGTAAAACACAAGCACCATCAGTCTCATGGAACATAGAATAGTCCAGTCAGCATATAGGATTCTAGAGATCACAAGTTAAATTCTAAAGTTTCTTAAAGAATTTTCCTACTATTGGTTCATAAGTACAAGAGTCACTGGTTAATTAGGCTGTAAAACTATGTGATCATCTTCAAAATCACCAAATCCAAATTCACTAAAATATGTTAAATATTAAGATGTAAACTGATTCTTACAATGTATGGGAATCCAGTGTAACTTGGAAGACCACTAGCTACAAAAGCTGGATTATCCAGGCAGAGATGAGGGAATCGATTCATAATCTGAGCTGGGGTGATAGCCTGTAGCATCAATAGAAACTAGTATCACTAATAAGAATAAGTTATATCAATCATATTATGTATACAGTTGCTTGGAATATATGGACTTTACATGTGATGGGATTTCAGTATTCTTCTTCATTGGTGAAGCTGAAGAGCTGCTGCTAGCCTGTTTTAGTGTAAGATTCCGTCACAACTCACAACTATATTCCCACATGCTAAGAGAAAATATTATGGAGGAAACTTGATGGAAAACTAGATTTACCTGTGATGAAATGTTAGAAGGCAAATTTGGGGGCTCCTGTGATGCCAGAACCTGCTAGAAGGTTATCAATTATCAATTGTAGTCACATATAATGAAAGAAAATGCTATCAGTGCATGCATGTGTGTGTGGTGGTTAAGAAAGACATACAGATGATTCTTTGAGAGTCATATCAAAGAGACTTGATCTGCGTTTCTTCTTATCAGCTGAAGCCTGTCTCAGAAAATACTTCTGAGCATGACTAGCAACCTGGGTTGGGGTCCTAGTGGTCACAAAATTCTTTGAAATGCCTCTCCAATCTCCTTTCCCGAGCTTCTTCAAGCCAGCTAAAAATGTTCTGTGTTCCACTTCAGTCCAGGGCTTCCCTGAGTAATAAAGGAAAAATTACAGGTCAAGATCATGTGAAACTTTTGCCAGAGAAGAATTTGATGGAAATTTTCAGAGACTTTATTTTTATCTTTTCTATCTTTAGTATCAGACAATTAATTGTTGTCAACATCAAACAACCTCAAGTGACGTTGTATGTACCCATTTTGACAGTATGACCAGCAACTGTTAATGAGCTGCTCTTGCAAGTTATTGCTTCAACCCATACAGCTATACATTTTCATAAATGATTTGGGATGGAGTGGAGACTATGAACTGTCCCAAATAGAAGGGGAAAAAAAAAACAAACAGAAAGGGGCTATCTCTGCTTCAAAGGATTTAATTGCATGATTAATGGGATTTCAAAACAAATAATTTTCTATGCTAGTTGATAAAATATAAGACATGATAGAAATTGAAATCAAGTGGATGCAAAAGGCAAAAGAAAATTTCTTTTTTCTTTATGAAAAGAAGAGACAAAAGATTATAATATAGGAATCTACATTACCCAAGAAATAAACTAATCAGAGCCCACATAGAGAAACATAAAATAGATCAAAACAAAACAACAAACACTAAACAAATACACATTCCAATGCCATTAGAAAACACAAAAAAGAGAAAGAGAGAGAAAAAGAGAATAGAAATTAAATTATAAAAATACCCTTTTTCCTTTCATGGGCTGCTTTGCCTTTTTTAGAACTGATATATCCATCTGAGAGATAACCATTATCTATATGATGATTAGCACTATTATCGACTAATAAAGACTCTAAATTGCCCAAGCTAACACTTTTTTTCATAGGTTGTTCTTGTTTCTCAAAAATATTTACCCCAAATAACTTTACCCCAACCCCAACTCCTCCTCCTTTTCCATTGCTGCAAGTTCTTGAATTGTGGCCATTGTGCCCACAATGAGAACACTTTCTTGTTCCTTCTTTCACCATATTAGATTATCTCTAATCCGCTCTCTGCTCACAGAGAAACAGACTACAGATATTAATTAATTAAATGATTGTAATCAAGAAAACAATCTCCTTAATCTTTTATTAAGGTTTTTGGGTATTTATAGGATGTTTGGTTTCTTTTACTATAACAACACACGTATCTATCTTAAATTTTGCCAATTGGAATAGGAAGATCTGGTCTTTTGCAAAAATACGTAACTGCCCTTTATTTATTTTTTTTATTTCAAAATCTATTAAGTCAACAAAAAGAATCCGTTTCTATTTGGGATGTTTTTTCAAGGGTTTCGATTTTATTGGATTTTTACAATCAGATTGTATCAGCCGTTGGATCAATTCTCACATCATATGCCTAGTAAGATTTGGTGCAATCATGTGATGCCACCTTTGCGTCTCTGAACTTCTAATTATAGAAACGCTATTGTGGGGTCACAAACATGCTATATATATATATAAAGTATTTGTCAAAATGATTGGTTAAATAATAGGATTAATGACAAAAATTTCTATTTTTTTTTTTCACAGAAAACACAGTAATAAATAATAAAATATACAGAGAGTGGGTTAAGATTTTGGCTTCTTACATTAGTAATTTAGAATGTGTGTAAGGATATAAGAATTAGCGTGACTCTTCAAAATCACCATGATTTTGAGGTGTGTATGTGTCACTTTCCTATTTTTATGTGTGTTTATACTATTCGAAAAAATAATAATAATAAAATATAAAATTTGGGAAAAAAATAAAATATAAAAGATTATTCTCTCCGTTTCACAATAACTGTCTTTTTAGAAAAGTGATTTTGTTTTAATATAATTGTTGTTTTACAAACCCAATGTAGCATTAATTGATTTTTTTCCAAATTTACCTTTAACATTAATTTACTTAGTGTTATTGGTAGAGTTTTAATGAAAAATAAATTAAGGGTATATTAGTCTATTTGGTTTGAAATTATTACTAATTTATTAATCTATTTGGTTTGAAATTATTACTAATTTATTATTTCTTTAATCTAAATGCATTTTTCTAAAACGATAGTTATTGTGAATCGGAGAGAGTATATATATATATATATATAATTAAATCTAATTTGACAAGTGGTATGCGTATAGGAAGAAAAGTGTATCAACTATTTTTGTGCTGGTTGGTTATAATGGGTAATTAAATAATTAATTTTCCAGACCATAATTAGCCAACAATCTCAAAAGATTAAGATATCTGAAGTAATTAAGGCACATACCAAATAACTGAGATAAAGATAATCTCATGCAATCTAGACAGCCAGGGAAAAAAGAGAAAAAAAAGTTGGTATTATTATAAATATAATGTGGATATTTCATAAATTAATATCAACTAGTCGTGGGTCTGCTTTACACAATTTTAATTATATTTTTTTTATTTAATCTGTATTTTCTTAAAATATTTTCACATAAGTGTATTATTATTATTATTTTAAAAATTTTACATATTAACTTTAATCATTTTGAATATATATATATATATATATATATGAGTCTAGTTTATTATATATGAGCAATATATTAAAAAATAATATATATATTTATTTGTACAAATCAAAAAATAAATAAATAACTTTATATAAGTTTAATTTTTAATATAATTAATTAACATGTGACAAAAAATTTTGTAAACAATTTTTTTTTTTTGAAGGAAAAAAATTAACTTTATTAATCTTCAGAAATATCAGAAACAGTAAGAGCACAAAAAAATATAGGTACCTCATTCCATATCGAGAGACTAATATGAAAACGAGATATTTTTGCTAACGCATGAACAACATCGTTTGTTTGTCTCTTTATAAAAGTAACAGAGAACCTCGAACCTAAATTAAACAAAGAAATACAACTTTTAATAAACTCCCCTCAAACTATGAGTCATCTGATTTTGAAGAATAAAATGCATCAACTACAACCTTTGCATCCATCTCTATAATCACATTGGAAAGTCCTAAATCCAGTAGCCATGATATATTTATATATATATATATATATATATATATATATATATATATATATATATATATATATATATATATATGATGGATCCAACATATAATAAATGAAATAATATATTTTCAGATATATTGAGCTGTGTTTGCCAAAAAAAAAAAAAAAAAGGATAAAATTTGTTTTACTTAAGTTAATTACTACCTCAATTTACGTTATATATATGTATATTTAAAATTTGAATCTACTGCTTACTTGGCTGTGAAGAAAAAATCACCTAAAGTTTTTTTTTTTTTAAATTGGGGCGGACCTAAAGTTTGAAGTATATACAATTTTTTTAAAAAAATAAAAAGAGCCTTTCATTAATAATGATTAATAAGTACAAATTGAAACACTTGAAACAGTGAAATAAACTCGATTGCATTTAAGAAATATATACAAATTTTATTATAAATATGAGCTGTATTGATCATGTTGATAAAATAATTATATACAACACCTTAATTATGTTTGACACATCGACAAAAAACACATTTCACTCGGTAGCTATACTGAGCTATAAATTTACTTTATTATCGTTTGACGAGTCTTTAAACGAGTTCGATTTTCTAAATATCAGACTCAAACTCCTCTCATGACGGAAGACAAATAAAACCTCACAAAAAGAAGACAAACAAACTCCCATCAAGAAAGACAAAACAAAATACTCATAACATATCATCAACAAAATTAACAAATAACTAAGAAAATTAAATCTAACATAAGATTTTAAATGAATTTTTAATCAAATAAAGTCATTTTCATTACTGAAAGGTCTTAATTTATTTATGGATGTTAAAACTTTAGCAATTATGGGATATTCCCCGTATATATTTGATTTACCATCTATTAATCCAAAATTCACTATTAAAAAAATATAAAAGATTTTACTATTAAATTTATAAATTCTGATCAACTCATGCAAATAAGATTGAGATATGATTTAGTTATTTATTATGACTGAAAAAAGAAAAAACTACAAGAGAAAAAGGAGAAAAAAATAGAGAGTGAAAAATTGAAGTAAGCTATCGTGAATGACAAAGATAAGTGGCCAAAGAAAAAATCAAAGAGTGACTTCTGTAGGCGGGGCTATATAAAACCTTTTAGGAAATAACCATCACATACATTAAAAAAATAAATAAATAAATAAATAAAGTGAAAAATCAATTTACTTATTCTCCTGTTCCATATTTTTTTAAAAATATATTCTAAAAAACAAAAAAATTTAATTAAAGTTTTTTTTTTTAACATGGGAGAGAGAATCGATAATTAAACATATAAATTAAATTAAAGTTTTTTTTTTTTGCCAAATTAAATTAAAGTTAGATAATTGTTTCTACTGATTTCTAATAATCATAAACAGATGGTGCATGCGAGACTATCATGTACTGGTAAGTGTTTTTTATTAGCATGTAAGCTTTACGGTATATTGATGGAGTATATATATATTTGAAATATATTATTAATTCCTTTTTATTTTTAACCTAATTTACAATTATAAGGCTCCGTTTGTTTTGTAAAAAATATTTTTCACATTTTATGATGTTTGAAACACTTCAAAAAATTAATCAATTATAAATATTTTTCTAATCAATGAAAAATTAAAGTTATTTTTTTAAGAAAAATAACTTGTTCTTTTTAAACGAGAGTTCATTTTTCAAAATTTGACAAACTTATTATAATTAAAAAAAAATATATAAATATAAATTTATTAATTCGTCGATCATACGCACTTACTACCGAAAACTACCAATGATCACTGCTAGCTTCCACCGACCACTGATAATCATCACTGATTACCGGCGATCACCAAATTTACTATTTTTATGTATTTTTTCTTATATTTAATAATAAAATTTTAAAAATATGAAAATTTTATAAATTTAAATATGTTTATAATTTTATAAATTAAAAATTTTAATATTTTTTAATTCATTTTTAGGTTCCGTTCAGTTGAAATTAACAAAGAACGTAGAATTCATTTATAAATGAATTTGATGTAAAATTCATTTACAAATGAATTATCATATTTGGTAAGTAAAAACTAAAAATATAGAATTTAATTGAATTTCATATAATTATGTTTGGTAGAATTCTAAAATAATAATTCATTTACTTTTTATTTTAAAAATACCCTCATAAAGAAATAAAAAATTAATGAAATAAAAAAAAAAAAAAAGTGATGATGAAGGTCACGTTTAATGGGCCAGCTAAGTACTGGACGGACGCAATTCCAGATCGAAAATGGCCGGCTCGGTGCCATGGTATGGGGTGGCGTCTCATCGGAAATTATCCAGCTTAATGGTAAAATACAAACCCACTTGCAGATTGCTTGCAATTCAACAACCCATATTTTTGTTTTTCATGATTTGAATTCTTGTGCAGAGGACACGCTTTGGACTGAAATTCCAAGTGACTGCTAATCTTGATGCTCTAGAGGCATTGTCAGAGGTTCGAATGCTTGTTGATGATGAACAATTGGTGAAGTGGAGAGGAGAAAATGAGAGATAGATGTGTATATAGAAAAAAGTGAAGAGAAAAGAAAAGACAAAATAATCTTAATTAGTAAGAACAAATA
>CATKHJ010069427.1:0-15245 GCA_949750685.1 Vernicia montana
TAACCTTGACATTCCATCCCTTTCATCCATATAAAGCATATAAAAATTCATACAACAGTGAAAAATACAAACCGAGCAATAAACACACAATACGAACAATTGCCTAAATTCATTCCCATTATGGTATCTATATTGTACCATTTATAGAATACATATATTCTATATCATTTCATAGCTCAAATGGGCTATGGAAATCTCGGGTATTACAGAGGGTTAGAAGAATTTATTGATTTTGTTTGTAGTCATCTAGAGTGCATGGATGGACAAAAGATTTAGTGTCCTTATACTCTTAGAAAGTGTCAGAACAAAGCGTATTGGGAAGTTGACATAGTCAAATTCCTTCTCTTAAGAAATGGATTTGTGGTGGGTTATTATGTATGGACAAGACATGGGGAGATGGAGTTTTCCAAGAAGCCCAGTCACAATATTGGCGTTGACAAAGATTTTTCAATCGGATATGAAAATGCATATGAGACTATGTTGATGGATGCGGCTAGGCCTAATTTCATTCCGTATCTTGATGTAATGGAAGAAGCATCGAATCCGGAGGCGCAAAAGTTTTATGATATGCTCAATGCTGCGAATCAGGAATTGTGGCATGGTTGTAAGAAGCATTTGCAACTCTTTCTCGTAGCTCGATTGTTGAATGTCAAGTCCGAACACCACTTGTCTGAAAGGGAATTTGATGCAATCACATCAATAATTATAAAGGTCGAGCCAGACGATAAATTTGTCCCTGATAACTTTTACATAACCAGGAGGATGGTACGAGGGCTCGACCTACCGATTGAAAATATTGACAGATGTACTAATGGTTGTATAATATATTGGGAAGAAGATTCAGAATTGATTAGTTGTAAGGTATGTGGTGCTCAACAGTACATGCGCTTGCAAGAACGTGATGGTAATATGAGTAGGAGCAACCTTGTACCAGTTAAGACGATGTTGTATTTTCCTTTGACACCGTAGTTGCTCAGATTATACGCATCGAATGCATCAGCTAATGACATGCGATGACATGCAGAGCAAGAGGTTTAAGATGGTTTCATGTGTCATCCATCTGATTATATTGCTTAGAATCATTTCAATGACTTGCATCCAAATTTTACATCAGAAATAAGAAATGTTAGACTTGGGCCATGCAAACTTTCGGTCAATGAGGCCAGCAATACTCATCATGGCCAGTCATTTTGACCGTATATAATCTTCCTCCTTGGATGTGCATGAAGGAGGCTTTAATGTTTCTGGCAGTTCTGATACCGGATCCTAGGAACCCTAAACCGCTGATATCAGAGTTGAAAATGTTGTGGGAGGTGAGGGTTTAAACATATGACATATCCTTGAAGCAAAATTTTCAGATGCGAGTGAAGCTTATATGGACAATCAGCGAATTTCTGGCTTTTCCAATGTTTTCTGGTTAGAGCACTGCTAGAGGATTAGTGTGTCCTTACTGTATGGATGAGTCAGACACATTTACATTGTCTAAAAGTGGTAAGCAATCCTGGTTTGATAATCACAGAAAGTTCTTGCCACAAGACCATCCTTTTAGGAGGAACATATACGGATTCCGTAAGAATCGAGTAGTGACGAACGATGCACCTTTAATAAGGTTTGTAATGGAATTACTGGACATCATAGACCATTTAGGACTCAAGAAGGTAACAGAAGAAGGTGCAGCGAAAATCAATGCTCCGATTAGTAAAATGTATGGTTGGAAGAAACAGAGCATATTTTGAGATTTGCCTTATTGGAGTACTAATCTAATTAGGCACTACCTTGATGTGATGCACATTGAGAAGAATTTTTTCAAAAATATGTTCAACACTATGATGACTGTAGTTGGAAAAACAAAAGACACAACAAAATCCATACAAGAGTTGAATGATTATTGTTGGCGGCCGGAGCTTGAAAGGTCAAATGTTACGGGTAAATATCTGAAAGTGTGCTACACTCTCAACAAACAGTCAAAGTCAGTATTGTGTGAGTGGGTGAAAAATATGAAATTCCTAAATGAATATGTGTCAAACATGGGCAGATGTGTTGACATGCAAAAGCTAAAGTTGTTTGGTATCAAGAGTCACGACTGCCACATGTTTATGCAAACGAGGAATCAAAACATTCCACGTCATGATGACGGTGAGTTAGATGAAAAACATGAAGATGAAAGATACCTGTCCATTTTCATATATTTGAATCTAGCTTTTGGACGATCGAAAATGAGATTCATGTTTGGGGATGAATACAAGGTTGCTCAGACTTATATTTACTTAATTGCACTGAAGTGGAACCTTTCATCAGGTAAGACACGAAAGACTTATTGATAATTACGCCTATATAATTGTCTATTATAATTATCGATCTTAATATGTAGGATTTACATTGAAGAATTAAGGCAAAGTTCACCTAAGATTTTTTATGGGAAAGTGGATAGGAAACTTGAAATTGAATTCACATAATGGTTCAACAAATATAAGAGTCTTTTGCCTAAGTAATCAAATTGCCTAAGTTATAACGAACCCTTCTAATCAAACTTTCTACCATACAGGTACACAAAAATAGTAAAGTCAATAATGATTTCATAAAAGACCTTGCCAAAGGCCCATTGACACGTGTTACAACATACCCAGGATATATTGTGAATGGGTATAAGTTCCAAATTGAAGGTGTTAATTCCGCAAGATGGTCTATCAACAGTGGAGTGTACATTAAAGGATCAATCTACAATGACTGTGAAAATGATCATTACGGTAGGTTGATTGAGGTTGTGCAGGTGGAATATCCTAATTGGCCTATCAAACGGACAATACTTTTTAAGTGTGAATGGTTTGATCCGACACGCAATGTTGGGACGAAGGTTCATACAGAGTACAAATTAGTGGAAGTCAACCATAGATGGAGATTTAATATTTGTCATTGCCTCACAAGCTGCTCAAGTGTATTATTGCACATACCCCAGTTTGCGGCGTGACAAGCAAGATTGGTACGTCGTTACCAAAATCAGACCAAAAGGTATCATTGATTTACTTGAAAGCTCTTCTAATGCTTCAATTGCACATGAATCCCCGCCATTCCAAGGGGACGAAATCGAAATCCACACCATCGCGAGTGGAGATGAAGATGTACCAATATCGTCCTTGAATGATCTTGTGGGTGATGTAATAGAAATTGAAGAGGCCGAAAGCAATTCGATACGTCATCAGTTGAAAACTCAGACCTTGAGGACACTAGCGACAGTAATTAGAGGTTTATAAAGTGAATAATTTATTTTTATTAATAAATTAAATGCATAAATTTTTATTAAATTACTTTATTTGCCTTAAATTATATTGTGTTCATAGCTTGAATCAAAATATACTGGTATTTTTCAATTTCATTTGTCGTCTTTTCAAAAATTGTAGGATGAGAGGATGAGTAGTAGGACGTGGGCAGGGTTATGCTAGAGGCTGCTCCACCGCTATGCCTTCGACTTCAGTACCAGTCTAGAATCCTATAGGTGCTCCCTCACCGGCATTATAGACACCATCTGCATCTTCAGCACTAGTCCAAAATCCCATAGGTGCTCTATCAGGATCGACGACCCCGTGCGAAGCTGAGAGCACTTCTTTCATAGTGCGAAAGAAGATCAAGATTGGGAAGGGAAAGTAAGTATCATTATTGTTTATTTACTAAAACAGCATTTTTAAAACTATATATATATATATATATATATATATATATATATATATATATATATATATATATATTCATTGAGTCCCACTCTATTGCTTTCTAAATCACTAGCATATTTAAAGCAGTGTGTTTCAAAGAAGGGTTATGCATAGAAGCACGTAACTCAAAAGGAGTACGATGATTATTTTGGAGAGTCCAAGGTATATTTCATAATCATCCCTTATACTTAATAATGATTGAACATATGAATTATAAGTTGTTGCTTTATCTTATGTTGGGTTTGAATTATTGATTTTTATTGAGAAGTTCTTATGAATATTATGACTGCAATTGAATATTGAAATATAGAATGTGTTTGTTTTTTACAGGGGGTTTTATTTAAGTTACAGGGAAAACTCTGCCGAAATTTCAGTAACATTATCATTGTTTCAAATAATTTTGCATTTCATAATAACAAACATTGTACTTTATACTTTGTTTTTTTACAAAAATATTATGAGTGGGATCCGACATTATCAGGGAGACTTTTGAGGCACTGGCCGCTGACTTGATGTACAATTGCCGACACTCTGGGAAAGGTAGCTCGCCTTATGTTACAGAGGCCATTTGGGAATATTGGCAGTAGAATTGGAATAATGAAGAATATCAAAAAAATTTCCAAACTGCAAGCTCCAACCGATTATTTGAGAAAGCCAATCTAGGAACTAATCCATCTCGCCATATAGGTGGCTCCATTTGCCACAATGAGCATAGAGGAAGACTGGTGATATCCAGTTTTAAATATAATTATTTGTAAATTAAAATTGAATAAAATTAAATTTGAATTCATATTTTTTTTTCAGACTGCGAAGCTCGGCCACGATCCTGGAGAGATAGAGATGTTTGAGCACACACACACGAAGAAGGGTGGTGGCTGGGTGGAGGAACATTCTAAACAAGTTGTTGTAAGAAGCTTTATTATTAATTCAGATATATATTTCATATTTTAATTAATGATAAGCATTCTATATTCATTTATTGACTTTTAAATTTGTTAATAACTATAGGAACGTGTTGATCGACTTATTGCTCAAACATCCCAACAATATGAAGATGGAGAGAACGCCACTCCTTCACCTGACACACAAAGGCTAGTGTATCTCGAGGCAGTTCGGGCACAACCGGGTGATCGGAGGGTATATGGTATCGGCGGGAAGGCTTCTCTGTACTTTTCTAGGCCTGATTTCCCATCAACAGCCACGGTCAGCTCCTCAGTTGATCTAGAGACCCTCCGTACACAGATTAGGGAGGAGATGGAGCAGATATTTGAGGAGCTACTTTAGAAGGAGAAGGAGGAGCAGATCCGATAGCAGGACGAGCAAGACTGACGAATAATGGACCGGGTGCAAGAGTTAGTGCGCGGCTTGTCACACAACACGCGAGATCAGGTCGTATCTGCTCTTCATATTGATGATTTGTTCAATCAACCCCCACCCTCACCCCACAATAGTATATTTTTCAAAACATTTGAAAAATATTTTTCAAGTGCTTGTCTTGCACATACTTTAGAGTTGTTATCTGTTTTTTTAGTAATTTGTTTCGCGAATAATTGATAATTTTAGTTTGCAATTTTTTTTTAATAATAATGTACAATATTTTACAATGTTATTTTATTTTTAATTTTATTTACTAATTAAAAAAAATTATTATTATAATTTTATTGTATATTAATTTTATTTAGTGATAATATATTTTAGTATATATAATGCATTTATATATGGCTAAAAAAAATTATACAAATAAATTGCGACGCGTTAGCGATGCCAAAACGGTGTCCTTATAATTAGCGACACTATATACGCATCGCTAACGTGTTACGACACTTTGGCTATCTCCAAAATTAGCGACGCCACAATGTTGTCGCTATACACGACGATGCCAATAGCGTGTCGCTAAATTCTATTGCTGACACCATCGTCTCTTTGATTTTGGTCTCCAAATTATCGACCTTAGTTTCACATTTAGTGACGCCAAAACAGTCTCACTAAATTGAGACGCAAAGTCTGGCGTCGCTAATTTGCGAAGCTCTGTTTTCCTAGGTCGCAATTTTCGCTTAGTGACAAGCATTTTAGAGATGCATATAAACCGTCACAATAGCGTTGCTATACTCATTTAGCGACACCAAATTGACGTTTAGCAACGGTTTTTGGCCGTCGATAATTCTTCAGTTTCTTGTAGTGCAAATTAGTTCAAACATGAATCCATTTCATGTCCCTTCTTTACCTAATTTTCATAATGTTTCTAACTTAGATGATTCCAATTCATTTGGTCATTCTCACTCTATTTTTCAATCAGCAACATCACACACTTCACATGCTGCCCAAGATCAAGTTTTACCTATTCAACAGTTTAAATTTCTGTTGTACAAGTAAGAAAATCAACCATAAGCAAAAAAGTTTCCTCTTACCTGCAAGATTATCATTGTTTAAACACATATACTTCGATCAATAGCATTACTTTAGCTTCTTCTACCCCTTATCCATTATCCTCAGTCCTTAATTATTCTCAGTTTTCTCATGCTCACAAACACTTTATCTTCTCTATTATTGTGAAGTCTCGTCTGAGCACCGGTTCGATCCGCTGAAAGGGAATCGAAATTCTCATTTGGGAAAAGAGCTCACGATGGAACCCTCGGGTTCAGATTGGTTGATTTTCAAAAGAGCTTTAGAGTCGCCACCTTACTTTATTTTTATTTGGGAAAATATAAGGTAAAAACTCATTTTGACTCCAATTATATTCCAAAGGAAAAATATCACTAGTCTCGAAACCAAAGAGGATTGGGGGACTAGGTTTTCGGTTCATTTTAATTAGTTTGGCAAGTTTAATACACAATGACTTAAAATTGATTTCATGAACAGTTTATAATATATGAACAATTATATAATGCATGAATCATTCAATAATAGAATAAAGTAAAGAAAGTATTAAAAGGCAAAATAAAGAAAGTAGAAAAAATAATTAAATTTACAATTCAAATCAAATTAGGAGATACTTCATCTAGCCCTTATGGGATTCTAGAGACGTCACACATCCCCAAATTAAATCCTAATAAAAGTAACAAAACAAAGAAACAAAAGAAAACATAAAACCTAAACTATGTGAAGAAGGTGAAAAAGGAGAAAAGTTTATTGGATTTGATACTTTAGACAAGCATGCCTACGTATCCCTTTGAATGGAAAATCAAAATCCACGTAGTTCGCCCTTCTTGCGAATGGGGTTTGTTTTAGTCTTAGCCTTTTATCATGTTTCAGTCATTGATTAAATAAGCGAAATTTATTTACCAAGTTTGTTAATTATATCAGGTTCTAATTAACAAACAAATGGATCAATTCAAGTTGATTATCAAGTTAATTAAGTCAGATTCTAATTAACATGTCTAAAAAATAAATAATGAAAGAAGAATGGGATGAAAGAGAAGGGAACGTGCAAAAAATCTCTAAGGGGAAAACAATAAAGAAAGCCATACAAATAAAAGAAATAAGAAAATAAAAAGAACAAGAAAGAAAAGAAAGAGAAAAGTATAAGAAACTTACCTTAGGATTAGGGAGACTTGTCTCGGTCGGCGGGCAGCGGCTTGCTTCGAAATGCTGGATGCCTCGGACAACGAAAAACTTTTGACTTGATGGGTCGGCTCGGGAAGTCGCAGCCCAATCTTGTTTTGCAAAGCAATGAGCAATAGCAAAGCAATAAATAAAAGAAAAAGAAAATTTAAGACTAGAATGTTCGTTCCTTTTGGACCAAGCTTAAAGGGATGTTTGCTTTGAGATCAGGGGGGTGATCAAGCCAGCTCCATGTTGGGGGGTCTGAATATATAGGGAGAAGGCTGGAGGTGAACTTACACGTTTTTCAATGTGAAAAAAATGAAATTGGGGTTCGCTGCCACAGGTTGGCCCTGCGGTTCCGCAGAGGCCACATACGGCAACCACTGTTTTTTTAATTATTAATTTTGATGGTACAAAATTAAGAATTCACAATTATAACAAATTTTGAATTCAAAACCTACAATCAAGCTGTGAAACATGACAGTTGGAAAGATGCTATGGAAGTTGAAATTTCAACTCTTAAGTAAAACCATACATGGGATCTCACTGAATTACTACCAGGCTAGCAACCCATTAGTTGTAAATGAGTGTACAAAATTAAATATAAATATGATGGCAGCATAAAGAGGTACAAGGCTAGACTGGTAGCCAAAGGCTACACACAAACTAAAGGTATAGATTACTCGGGCATTCTCTCTCCAACAGCAAAAATGATCACCATCAGATTGCTTTTGGCACTAGCTTTTATTCATCAATGACACCTTCAGCAACTTGATTTTAACAATGCATTTGTTCATAGAGACTTGAATGAAGAAGTGTACATGACTTTGCCTCTTGGTTTCTCTTCGACATCATCAAGACATGTTTGCAGACTCACCAAGTCATCATATGGTCATAAATAAGCTAACAGTAGACTATGGTTTTCCAAGCTATCCTATGTTCTCCTTTCATATGGCTATTCTCAATTAAAATTAGATTATTTTCTTTTTATCAAACAAGATGTTGAATCAAAATACTTCACAACTTTGTTAGTATATGTGGATGATGTTATTTTGGCAGGAAATGACTTGACATAAATTCAAACAATCAAATGCAATCTTAACACAGCATTCAGAATCAAGGGTTTAGGATCCTTGAAATACTTTCTTGGCCTTGAAATTGCTAGATCACACACAAGCATATTACATTATACCAAAGGAAATATGCTCTTGAACTACAATGGTTCCTACACTGAAACTCAGTAAGATGTCTGATACTACTCTTATAGATATCATTGCCTATAGAAGATTAATTGGAAGACACTTATACTTAACCACCACCTGACCAAACATTTCTTTTGCTGTGCAACAACTCATCAGCCAATTTCTTGATTTCCCCACTAATATTCATCATCAAGTTGCCAACAATATTTTGAAGTATGTCAAAACTTCTCCAAGCTAAGGACTTTTCTTTCCTTTTACTTCTCATATTCACATCAAAGCTTTCAGTGACTCTTGATTGGGCTAGTTGCCTTGACACATGGGAAGTCAGTCACAAGATAATGCATTTAATTGGTGATTCTATCATTTCATGGAAATCCAAAAAGCAAAACATAGTATCAAAATCTTCTTCAGAAGCATAATATAGAGCATTAGTCATGGCCACTTGTGAAGTTCAATGGATCTTTTATCTTCTTAAAGATTTCAATCTATCTCATCCACAACCTACTTTATTGTTTTGTGATAGTGCTTCAGCACTTCATATGCCCAAAATCCCACTTTTCATGAGAGAAAAAAACATATTGAAATCCATTGCCACATTGTAAGATAAAAATTTTGAGTAGGAAATATTCATACCCTACCAATTCACACTCGTGCTCAATTGGCAGACATATTCACTAAAGCTTTTAGAGTTGCTCAATTTCATTGGTTATTGTCCAAGCTAGGAGTTCTTGACATTCACTCTACAACTTGAGGGAGATATCAAGTTGACAGTAGCTGTGATGCTAAGTGTTGTAATTTTAACAAAGTTGATTTAATCTTTTTGTATGTTTTTTTATCTGTAAGTTTCTAAATGATGAGGTAGATAGAGATTAGTTGAAGAAGTATGGTGGAACTTAAGTTAGGCAACTATCAAGCTCCTTAAAGCAAAGGATTAGTTGAAGATTTTTTGTAACTTTTGTATTACATATACAAGTAATACAAATGAAAAAAATCAGTTGTATTTCTCGACAAGTTTAGTGTGCTTCGTTCCTTGTCTTCTTTCCTATTCTTACTCTGTTTTTCTTACACAAGTGAAGATATTCAACTGCAGAAAGAAGACAAAACTACTGTAACTAAACACTAGCTAAAGAATGAAGTCAAGATTGAACCAACAACTAAACAAGCTACTGGTTCTGTTGCAACTATACCTAAAGCATAGCTGGAAGTGTTGGATTTTAGAACAAAGAAAATGGAGAAAGTGAGCAGGAACAAGTGCTCTTTGCTGGAGCTAATTTCATACATTAAAAAAAAAGTTTTACAAGCCTATTTATAATACTTAAGAAAAGCAAAATAAATACACTGCACCATACATTGAACTCCCTTACTTAACTTACCAAACTTTTACCTAACAAGTATGGTGCATTTAGCTAATTGAAACTTCAAGCAAATATGACTACTCAATATGCTAGACTGATATTACATCGTTACATTTCAAAAGTAACAAAATGAGTTTTCTAATTTAATTGATCAAAGAGACTTCTGAGAAAGTGCCCCTGATACGAGAGAGATTGAAGACTGCCTTTAGTAGGTAAAAGAGCTATGCGGATCCGAAGAGAAAAGACGTCCACTTTTCTATATGAGACCATGTGTTTCTTAAAGTTTATCCTATGAAGGGTGTGATGAGATTTAGCAAGAAAGGCAAGCTTTCACCGAGGTTTGTGGGACCATTTGAGGTGTTAGAGAGAGTTGACAATGTCTCCTATAGTCTAGCTCTTCCACCAGGATTGGGTCACGTACATCCCATATTTCATGTGTCTATATTGAGGAAGTATATGTTGGATCCATCACATGTGTTGCAACCGCAAGCTATTGAGGTAGATGAGAACTTAGCCTATAAAGAGATTCCGATTGCAATCATTGATAAACAAGTGAAGAAGTTGAGGAACAAAGAGATAACAATGGTTAAAGTGCAATGGAAGAATCATGATGTAGAAGAGTGCACTTGGGAAAATGAACAAGATATATTGCATAAGTATCCATATTTGCTTCATGTGTAATGCATGTAAACTATATGTAATTGTAAAATTCGGTGATGAATTTTTAATAAGGAGGGGAGAATGTAATACCCCAAGTTCATGTATATATTAGTTTGATCCTTCATATGAGTTATTAGATGGGTATTATGTGTATTTATGAGCTATGAGTTGTATGTTAACTATTGTATGGTGATTATGTTGTGTTTGTATTGAAATGAGGCTAATGGAATAAGTTTATAGCTGTATGTGGTGAATTAGAGGTAGTTTTGAAGGTTTTGAAGTGTGAACCCTCGTTCATGAGTATGAACGCTCGTTCACATTGTTGAACGCTCGTTCAGAAGGCTTCTGCGTGAACAGTAGCAAATTGAGGAATTGGTGATAAACGTTCATTCACAGATCATGAACGCTCGTTAATTCATGTGAACACTCGTTCACCCATTTTAAGACCCATTAAGAACTTTTTGTGTGAATAGTTAAAGCTAAGAAAAATAAGATGAACGCTCGTTCATCGCAGCGGGCCTGGGCAGATTTGACGAGCTATATAAAGAGATATAAGCCCCATTTCATTTGTCCACGAGATTGCAAAGCTCTCTAACCCATTTTTCTCAAAGTATCACCAAACCACTCACATTAAATGCTAAGGACTTCATTTATTGCATCAACCAAAGGATCTAGGGTTGTAAGGACTCAACCAGCAAAAGTATCAATCTCAACACTCTTCCTTGATACTGTTGCTGGAAACACTAAGATTTTTCTTTAATGTTTCAGTCTACATCTTAAACAAACTTGTATACCATCCATTATGATCTTCAAACTTCCAGAGGCTCATCTTCTTCTTGTTTTTGTTTGTATTTGAGAAAGTTTCTTTTAAAAGTTGCTGCCAAACTCTAGTTTTTAAAGCCCTGTCACAACTCTTATACTCATGGGTCACAAAGTGTCACACCCCACCTCGGTCAGTGTGACGGTCCTAGGGCATGGGTAGGCATAAGGCCACCAACCACCCGTAGAACCCATAAACATGACTTCCATATATGACATCATTACAACTAAACATACAACTCATACCCAAGATCTCGATCTGGACATACATATCTATACATACATATGCATTCTCATAACAATACATTATCTTACTCAAATCATCTTATATCACATAGTTAATACATATAATTAACCATTTAATAATGTCACTAAGGCTAAAAGAATATCTCTCCCTTACACACATGGAGTATCTAGAATAGACTTCAATTACATATAAATAAAGGAGAAATTACATTAATCCACTTGGTTCTTTAGGAAGGAGAATGCTTGAAGAACCAAACCGATGAACTTCTAATCTCCTGGAAAAATGGAATCACTGATGAGATAAAATAGTGAGTAAAGAATATACTACCATACCTTTCAACTTGGCATTTTTATCATATCAATGGAATAAACTTTGAGTTAGGTTTCATGATACATAAACATATAAAATCATATAAAGAATGGATATTAGTTTGGTTTGATGGCCATAGATACATATTTATATAGAAATTAAGCAGAGGCTTCCTTACAAGCATGCTCCATATAATTAAGCAACAATCCTCTTTACAGGCATGCTTTGTTTCTGATGAGTAGAGGCTTCCTTACAAGCATACTCTAAGCAATGGTCCCCTTATGGACATGCTACATGAAGTGGATCAGACTCCATGACTAGGATCGATACCCTTCCTAGCTAGGGTTCAGATATTATACTTCATCCGCAGGTACAATATGCACAAAATCTGATGTTTGCCCCACATCAGTTTGGGGGATTTCTATTTCAAGGTTATTATACATATATCATAAAGAATAACGAAATGACTAGGTTTCACACATATAATTTAATCATCATAGAAATATTGCTCATGATAGCTCATAATCCTTTGGTTTTCTTATGGTAATTGAATAGCAAGTATAAACATAGGTTTGATAGAATTTCATGAAATTTAGGTATAAGCAAAATAGTATATTAAATACTCACCTTAGCCAAAAGAACGCTATAACTTTCTATTGATAGTCCACAATCACATCAATTCCTCATAATCCTCATGATTTCCTCTAGAATGAGCTATTAACATATAAACACAAATAATGGAGAATATATCAATTAATACCCTTAGAATCACCATACACATGCTAGACTCATAATTTCTAAGCATATACTCTCCCCAAAGCATAGATTATGACAAGGAAGAAGAAGAATCATAAAAGAAAACCAAAACCCTAACTCACCTCTTCAACAAATGCTTCAAGAAATGGAAGAAGGAATGAACAATGCAACCCTAGATCCTTTAATTGAAGCAATAAATGAAGTTTCTTGCCATTTAATGTGAGTGAGTGGATGATTCTTGGGAGAAAATGAGTTTAGAAACTCAAATGGTTCATAAAAATGAAGTTTGGGGCTTTAATTCCTTTTATAGAGTTGTTTCCCTAATTTTGTTCCCAATGCAAATCGCGTCGCAACATGCCTGTCATGGTCACGATATGCCAATCGTGGTCGGGACATATTACTGTTCACATTAATATTCATTCTGGTTGAAATTTCAGGTAGAGAGGTTCGCGGTCTGTGTTGCGGTCGCAACATAAGACTCGAAATCAATGTCGCGGTCGTGACACCCATATTACAGGCGCGACTTATGCCCTGCAGCTCCACTTTACAATTTAACTTCCATTTCTTAAGAAAACTCAACTTGATTCAGCCATACACATTATATACTAACAGAATTTCATTCATATACTTAATGAAAAGTATTACATGAATATTCGGAGTATTACACAAAGTTGCATTTTTCTTGCAAGGTTTCAGATCCAAGGATATATGAATCAGCATAAAATTCAATTTCTGAATCAGGAACAGCTCCTAAGACTTGATTCTTTGAATCAACTCTTGATTTTCCATTCTCTTGATTTGTTTTCCAATCATCGAGTTTAATATCAACAGCACTTTGATTTCCAGAATCCAACGTTAACAAAAAACTCTTATCTATCATATTGACACAAGCTATTTCACAGTCATTTTGATAAAATAAAAAATAAAAAATAGTACAATGACTATTTCTAATCATCAAGGAATAACCTTTTTCTAGCATTTGTGCCACACTTAGCAAATTTTGAGCCAAAAATGGAATAAATAAGACATCAGAAATTAATTTCATACCTTGTTTTGTTTGAACAACAATTGAACCTTTACCTTCAACTTGAACATCTCCATTGCCTAACTTTAGTTATGAAATTTTTGTCCAAAAAAGTGAAAAGAGTCGCATCCTTGGCCATATGACTTGTACAACCACTATCCACAAACCAAACTTGACTTTTCTTTTGATGAGAAACCTGAGACACCATAAACAAATGATCATCAAGTTGAAGTTGATTTTCTGCTATGTTAACTTGCTGAGGGGAAGGTTGCTGCACTTATTTTTTTTTAGTTTGCAAATTTTGTCAATATGACCATATTTCTTGCAAAAATCACATTTGAGTATTTTTCCCAACAATCTTCTTCCAAGTGATTTGTTTTCTTGCAAATACCACAAGGAGGGTATGTGCCTTTCCTTCTATATTTGTTGTTTTCAGCATTTTGCTTTCTTCCTCCACCACTTGAAGAAGCTCTTCTTTTTTGACTTACAAGAAATGCTCCCTCTACAGTGCATTCCTATCTATTTTCTCGCCTTTTCTCAACAGCTTGTAGAGCATTGATGAGCTCCGTTAAAGACAATTGAGTAAAGTCTTTTGAGTCTTCAAGAGATGAGATTTTTGCCTCAAATCTTTCAGATAGAGTAACCAACACTTTCTCCACAATTCTTTGGTCTGACAACTCCTCTCCCAAAAGTCTTGTTTGATTGACAATCTTCATAATTTTAGCAGCATAATCCTTGATAGTTTTTTATTCTTGCATCTTCAAAACTTCAAACTCTCTTCTTAAATTCAGAACTTGCATTTTCTTTGTTCTTTTTGCTACCTAGATACTCTTCCTGAAGCTTATTCCAAGCTTCTTTGGCTGTCTCACAAGCCAAAATTATCATACAAACAACCTCAGACACAGCTGATTGTATGTAAGATAATGCCTTGTACTTCTTTGTACATTCCTTTGAATGATGCTTCATCTGAGCTATTATTGGATTAGCTCTTAGAGGAGGACCTCTTCTTGTCTCCACAACATTCCAGAGTTCTAAACCTTTGAGATAAGTCTTCATTTTGACAGCCCAAAGCTAATAATTTTGGCCATCAAAGATTGGAGGTAAGCCAACTCCAAAGCCATTTGAAGTAGGGCTGAACATGGATATTAAAAGTTTCAAATTGAACTGAATAACTGGACCGAAAATATCCAGAACTGAACCGAACCGTTGACTTTTTGACTTTCTCCGAACCGAACTGGACCGAGTGAAATGTTTTGATACGGTTCTAGATATTAACATATATCCAGACCGAGAACCGGACCGAATTGAACCGAACTGTACCGAATTGATTTGAACGAAATAATCGAAATTTTTTATTTATAATATATAAGTAGTGGTAATTGAATAATGCATAGATAATACAAAAATTATAATATTATACTTAACATTATACCAATCATTAAATTATATCAAAAGAAAATTTAGATAAATTATAAATAATATAATTATAAATGTATATATTTCAATTCAATTTAATATAACTATTGATATTTATATAACTTACTTAAATATTAGGTTCATTAAATTTATATTAATGAAAAATTAGTAATATAATATGGATTAAGTTTTAATAATACTAAAATA
>CATKHJ010069430.1:0-11286 GCA_949750685.1 Vernicia montana
ATATATATATATATATATATATATATATATATATATATATATATATATATATATATTTTATTATTGATTGGCTAAAAATTTACAGTATTATTGAATATACAAATACTTTTTATATATTTTTTTTTGAAAGAATGATAAATAAACTTGGATAAGTTAAATTAAATCAAGGCTGAGGTAAACCTGCTACATCCCAAAGAACAAATAGGGTATAGGATAAGGATATATAAGGACTCATCTAACTTAGTGCCCAATCATACCCAAAGCAGAGAGAAAGGTAGAATTGACAAAACACAAGTAAAGAACATACCACATTAATACCATAAAATGACAAATATGTCCACAGATTAAGGGCCAAAAATAATGGTAACAGCTAGACATAATTGTCCTTTTCTCCACATCACCTTTAAAATTGAAAAAAAATATAAATAAATAAACATTATTAAAAAGCCATAACCTTAGATTTTAAATCAAATTATCAAATATATATTTGTTTGAATTGCTTTGTCTTTTCTTACTTTTTTTTTGGTTTGTCTTTTAGTATTTTTGAATAGTTACAGTGATGATCTGATATGGACACTGTACAGTAGTGAAAATCTGACGACAGGTGGCAAATTGCTGTGATTTGATATGTTGAGTGTGACAGATGGCCTAGTATGATTGGGTCAGCTTGATTAAACTTGGACAGTGATGTCACTAAATTAAAATTCTATAAAGAGAAAAAATGATTATGGTTTAAGGAGATCAAATTCAAAAAGGGTATTTTTCATTAATTAGGTTTTAGCCTTTTAGGGTATGATGCAATAAGCATTAATAATTATGTAATATCTCACTAATTAAGAAGTATATGAAAAATAAATAACAATTATGTATTGTTTATGCTAAATAGTGAATAAAGTAATTCAAATATGAAACTTTATACCATAAAAAAAATGTAAAAAGATTAATCCAATTCACACTTTTAAAATTTTTATCATAAGTAGTGGTTTACAAGTTTCTATATAATTATAATTTATGACTAATTCTTTTTTTCTGGGATATTATAAAATTAAAATGAAATTAAGAAATTTTAAGATAAAATGCTTGTTGCCAAATTTTTGGTTGATGATATATCATTAATAAGTGGAAAAGGGAAACAATTTTTTTTTTTTTGGAGTATTGGGAAGGAATTAATTGGTCTTGAATTTATCGCCTAAGAGAATATACATTTACCGCTAGATTATATCTCGGTATACGGAAAAGAGAAATAATTAGTTATTAATAAAAGGAGAAGAAATTAACATCATTCTATTACACTTTAAATTTCATAATTTATAATCTACAATTTTGAAATAATAAAATATATAAAAGAAGATCTTTAATTTTAATTAAAAGAAATTAATACAAATTGGCACAATCTAGTTCTTACTTCTTAATTTCCAACATTGGATTATTTTTGGATTATAATTTTTCAATAAAAAGTGGATAGACATTCTTCTTCTTATATATCATTATTATTGGTTGAATGAAAACAAAAAGATAGTAAATTAAATATTATATATAGAAAAATAATATTAATGATAAATTAAATTCCATTTAATATGAGAATTCTGATAAGGACTAAGATACGTGTATATAAGGGGTCTTTATCCTCCCCTATAAAAGGTAAAGAAAAAGAATTCACTCTCTCTCTCTCTCTCTCTACACACTCTCTACAGTTTCATTGACTTGAGCGTCGGAAGCTCCTCACCAGGTCCGCTTCGGGGGGCTTCTAATCCATTTTTCTCTGTCTACAGGCTCTACTCCTCCGAGGAACTCACCATCAACAGTATGGGGCAATTCTAGACTCATCAAATTGGCGCCGTCTGTGGGGAACGACACAAAAAGTTGTGTTTCTGCTCTTTTATTTTCACTGGATTCAACAATTTCAATCTTTTTAATTTTCTCCGATCATCAATCAACAATTATGGATCATTCATCATCAAAAAAACAAATCAGATCATCATAAAAAATAAATTAAAAAAAAAACATAAAAGGAAAGAAACAAATCAGGAAAGAGATAACTAGGAGAGAGAAAGTGGGGTTGTGTCCTCATTCACCCACCTTCGACAGTCGTCGAGTGACACCACCACCAACACTGCAATCGCCACCCTTTGGTGACCTCAGGCAGAGCAACTGCAATTGGAACCATCTACAAACAGTGACACTAACGTGGGACGAAGTTTTTCGAAAACCGAACCTTCCCGAGCAGATTTCGGCCACCATTTCTAGTGATTTTAGTGTCAATGGATTCGTCTTAGTCCCAACTTTATTTCTATACCTATCTTACCACCGATCTATCACTGAAGAAAAAGATCGAAAAATAAACTACCGAGACTTCCTAGGCTGATTCCGGTCAAACAGCGAAGAATGGAAGCGAGTGGAGACCAGATCCAGACTCCTGGAAACGAGGCGTTTCAGGTGATATAAGCCTCGACCCCCACTGCCACCACCGGCGGTGGCGCGTGGTCGACCGGCGAGTGGGCCCACGCGCCGGCAATGCTCCAAAGGGGCAGAAATTTGCATTTCACACCTAGGTTGCGAATCCGAAGCTATATTGTCGAAATTCCATCTCGAATATGCATCTAAATACCACAAATCAATTTGCCGAACTGTGAAAAAACTACTTTTTAGGTTCAAAATGCATCTCTATGGATCCGAAAATTCTTCCGAACAATCTCTGAGGCCGATTGCACCATTCCATATATGTTTTTAATATTTTTCATGCTTTCAATTTAATTTCACTATATTAATTACTTAAATAAAATGTAAATATATGCATATTTTGGCATAAATAAATTACTTGTTATGATCATGCATCATAAATGCTATGTCATATTTGAGAATGATATGCATGATTAATTGTGCATATCAAATGTCATTCTACATGTCAATTATTGCCCAAAAATTGATATTTATTTTAAAAGCAATGTATTTTCCTAAAATGAATTTTGAGCGAATCCATTATTTTTGCAGGAGAGTAAGAGTCATTCAGAGTGCACAAAATTTTTATTGCACATGATTTCATCAAAATTCATGACTTGAATGAATTAATTTGAGTTTATAGCATGCTATGTTTGTAAAAATATTGCTAAATTACTCGTTATCGCAATGTTGAGCATAAAATTATTACAGTATGTTCAGACTTCGCATAACACACATAAATATTTTTATGAAAATATTGCCATATAATCAAAGTGAGCATTTTGACCTTTAAACATGCTCGTATTGTCTTTGTTTGTGGCAGGAAAGATTACAAAATTTGGCATCCAGTATGAATAACAATGCTCGATTCAGTAAAAAAATCAAGTTATTCAAATCAGTTTGCGAGCTATATGCAACAAAAGTCCTGCATAGCGATAGGCAAAAGTCCACCCACAGAGGCGGCACTTAAGCTCTGCATAGTGACATGCCAAAGCCCTTCCACAAAGAAGGCATTAAGTCTTGTGTTGGTTAGGCACCTAAGCCCTGCTTAGTGACAGGCCGAAACTCTTCCACAGAGAAGGCATTAAGTCCTGCGTTGGTTAGGCACCTAAGCCCTGCTTCGGTAGGCAAAAGCCCTGCATAGTGATAGACAAAAACCCTTTCACATAGAAAGCATTAAGTCCTGCGTTGGTTAGGCACCTAAGCCCTGGTTCGGTAGGCAAAAACCCTGCATGGTGACAGACAAAAGCCCTTCTACAGAGAAGGCACTTTAAGCCCTCCATGAACGAGGCACATTATTATTATTATCTTAAGACCTCATCTGGCGAGGCAGATACGAGAAGACCTCTAGGCAATGTGGATTTCTTAAGACCTAGCGAACGCTAGGCACATTATTATTATCTTAAGACCTCACCTAGAGAGGCAGATACCGACTCAGGCACACAACTGGCTCCATATAAAGCTCCTCAGCTCGCATTACTATTTAGACACACAGAGACGTTCAGTCAAAGAAAGCTGCTAAGGGAGAACTTTCCTCTTCGTAGGGGGAAAATAACCTGTTACGAAGCTAGTTGAAGAAAAATTGCTTCATTTCATTGTATCATTTCGTTGTAAAAAATAAATGTACAAATGTATTACAAAAAGAAAAATTATGTACTATACATGTAAAGAAAAGAGAAAAAAGAAAAAATATTATTTAAAGACCTCCTAGCGAGGCATATTACACGAAAGCCTCCAAGCAAGGTAGATCTCTACTCAGGCACCCAGCTGCCTCCATACCGAGCTCCTCAGCTCGCATCTCTATTTAGGCACCTGGCTGTCTCTATATCGAGCTCCTCAGCTCGCATCTTTATTCAGGCACCCGACTGCCACCATACCGAGCTCCTCAGCTCGCATCTCTATTCAAGCACCCGGCTGCCTCTGTACCGAGCTCCTCAGTTCGCATCACTATTTAGGCACCCGGCTGCCTCCATACCGAGCTCCTCAGCTTGCATCTTTATTCAGACACCCAGTTGCCTCCATACCGAGCTCATTAGCTCGCACTTTTCTTCAGGAACCTAAGCCCTTGCTAAGGCAAAGCCAAAGTCCTCCCACGAGAGAGACACATTGTTATCTATAAGTCCTCCTATGAGCGAGGCACCTTATTATTCGAAGACCTCGAACGGCGAGGTGGATTTCTAAGTCCTCTCACGAGCGAGGCACCTTATTATCAGAAGACCTCGAGCGGTGAGGTGAATTTCTAAGTCCTCCTACAAGAGAGGCACATTATTATCTATAAGTCCTCTCACGAGTGAGGCACCTTATTATCCGAAGACCTCGAGCGGTGAGGTGGATTTCTAAGTCCTCCTACAAGAGAGGCAAATTATTATCTATAAGTCCTCCCATGAGCGAGGCACTTTATTTTTCGAAGACCTCGAGCGGAGAGGTGGATTTCTAAGCCCTCAATTGACGAGGCACGTCATTATCTAAGACCTCTTTCTACAGAGCATATTGTTATTTAAGACCTCTAAGTGAGGCACATTATTATTGTTATCAAAGCCCTCGATCGACGAGGCATATTATTCTAAAGCTCTTGTCTGACGAAGCATATTATTATCTAAAGTCCTCCTACGAGAGAGACAAATTCTTCAAAGTCCTTTATTAGTGAGGTAGGTTTTCTTGAAAACCTTTATGAGAGGTGGATATTTAAGTCCTCATATGATGAGGCATATTATTCGAAGACCTCCGAGGAGGTGGATTTCTAAGTCTTCTATAAATGAAGCAAATTACTAGTACCATCTGAGCCTTCGAGTGATGAAGTGAATTATCACATAAGACCTCTTTCAACGAGGCACACATTATTATACAAGTCCTCATTTGGAAAGACAAACTAGCGAAGGCCTATATCAGGGAGTGAGGGGCTTCGCTAACTTCTAAGTCCTCAATCAGTGAGGCAAAGTATCAAAGTCCTCGATCAACGAAGCAGATTATCTAAGCCCTTTACATGAGGCAGGTTTTTTAAAGTCCTCTATTGATGAGGCATGTTTCTTCTAAAGTCCTCCATCAGTGAGGCTCATTATTATTTAAGCCCTCTTCGATGAGGCATGATTTCACAAGACCTCCCAGCGATACAGATAGCCTGCTGAGATTAGCTTAACAGATAAATTAGGCCACTCCATACAAGAAAGGGAAAAAACCAAACGAGTCTAAACAAAAGTTTGAAAAACATCTAAGAACTAGCGAGTCTAGGAAAATTTATAAAGACCTCTATTAACGAGGCAACACAGATCTCTTAAGTCCTCGATCCGCGAGGCAGGTTTTCTTAAAGATTCCCTAGTAGGGAAGATTATATAGAAGTCCTCCATGAGCGAGGCATGACTTTTTCTACCAACTAGGCAGATCATCTAAGACCTCGATAAGCGAGGCATGGTTTCTCGAGGACCTCCGAGCGAGGCAAATATTTAAAGTCCTCTACGTGAGGCAAAGATTATCTAAGTCCTCGATAGATGAGGCGTATTATTATCTAAGTTTTCGGTCAGTGAAGTATAATTTCTAAGTCCTCGGTCAGTGAGGTCTATTATCCGAAGAACTCTATTAGTGAAATATATTTTCTATAAGTCCTCCGTGAGCGAGGCATATGATTATCTAAGCCCTCAATTGATGAGGCACATTATCTAAAGCCCTCATCCGATGAGGCGCACTATTATCTGAAGCCTTCATCCGACGAGGCACATCATTATCATATAAGTCCTCGATTAACAAGGCACCTTATTATTGTTATATAAGTCCTCGATTGACGAGGCACCTTATTATTGTTATCTAAAGTCCTCGATAAACGAGGTATATTATTATCTAAGCCCTCGGTCAGCGGGGCACGTTATTCGAAGAGAATTTATAAAGTCCTTATTCGAAGAGGTAAATTATCTAAGTCATCAGTCAGCGAGGCCAATTATCAGTTGAAGGCCTCAATCAGCGAGGCGAATCATTACAACCCTTTATTGGTGAAGCGAACTACCCAATTAGCAAAGCGCATAAGACGAAAACCTCTAAGTCATGCAGATTTCTTAAAACCTTTATTAATGAGGCACGTTATCCAAAGACCTTTATTATTAAGGAAAACTTTCGAAGTCTTCAATTGATGAGTTGGACTACCCGAAGGTTTTTATCAACAAATCAAAATTATCTAAGTCCTCTTCGAATGAGGCACATTGCTATCATATAAGCCCTCTTATAGCGATGCAGTTTTATCTAAGTTCTCTATTAGTGAGAAATATTATATGAGACCTCTCAATGAGGCCTGCTATTGACTAAGACCTTCCTAAAAAAGGTATAATATTTGAAGACATCAAAGGAAGAACAATCACGAAGACATGAAGATTTGAAGCTATTCGGAATCAAAGACTCGAAGCTACTTGGGTGATTTGAAGACTTGAAGACTTGAAGATTTGAAGACTTGAAGACTTGGAAGACTTGAAGATTTGAAGCTACTAGGAACCTATAAGTCCACATATCATGGCATCTCAGACTTGAAGCTATATGGAATTTATAAGTCCACACAATGATGTGGCATAGAAGACCACAAGACCATACCATGATGTGGTAATCATACAACTCGCATCTCTATTCAGACATCGAGCTATCTTTATATCAAGCTCTCTGCTAGCCTTATCATTCAGGCACCCAGCTGCCTTCATATCGAGCTCCTTAGCTCGCCTCATCATTCAGGCACCTAGCTACCTTCACATCGAGCTCTTCAGCTTGCCTCATCCTTCAGGCACCCAGTTGCCTTCACATCGAGCTCTTCAGCTTGCCTCATCATTCAGGCACCTAGCTGCCTTCACATCGAGTTCCTCAGCTCGCCTCATCATTCAGATACCCAGCTGCCTTTACATCGAGCTCCTCAGCTTGCCTCATCCTTTAGGTACCCAGCTTCCTTCACATCGAGCTCCTCAACTTGCCTCATCATTCAGGCATCCAACTGCCTTCACATCGAGCTTTTCAGCTCGCCTCATCATTCAGGCATCCAATTGCCTTCACATCGAGCTCCTCAGCTCGCCTCATCCTTTAGGCACCCAGCTGCCTTCACATCGAGCTCTTCAACTCGCCTCATCATTCAGGCACCCAGCTACCTTCATATCAAGCTTCTCCGCTCGCCTCATCCTTTAAGCATCCAATTGCCTTCACATCGAGCTTCTCTGCTCACCTCATCCTTCAAGCACCTAGTTGCCTTCATATTGAGTTTCTCTGCACCCAGCTGCCTTCATATCGAGCCTCTCCGCTCGCCTTATCCTTCAGGAACCCAACTGCTTCCAAACCAAGTTCCTCAACTCTCACATCTCCATTCAGGCCTCTAATTGCTGTCATATCGAGCTTTTGCACTCAGTCTCACATTCAAGCATCTAGCAGCCTTCGTATCGAGCTTACTAAATGTCATCAGATTAGCTACTTTATCTATAGTATAGATGAATCACAAGCAATCAAAGAATATATCTACTCCCTTAGCCCGCACTTTGATACGCTCGATCAGACTAGGGAGTGGAGGGCTTCTGATAAGGACACGTGTACATAGGGGGTCATTATCCTTCTCTATAAAAGGTAAAGAAAAGGAATTCACTCCCTCTCTCCTCACTACTCTCTCTCTCTCTCTCTCTATATATATATATATACTCTCTATAGTCTCACTGACTTGGGCGTCAGAGGCTTTTTGCCGGATCCGATCTGGGGGGCTTTTAACCCATTTTTCACTGTCTACAGGCTCTATCCCTTCGAGGAATCTATTATCAATAATATGAGACAATTCTAAACTCATCAAATTCTATATTTGAAAATTGCATGAAATAGAAGAATGAGGTAAGATAGATATTTGAATTTATAGGGAGAGTCAAAGAAATGACAAGAGTGGACCATGAATTTAATGAACAAATCCACTATATATGAATGGGTTATTATAAATATATAGTAGTGGTTGAGGAGTATTGAATGGAAGAAAAGAATTAATTTTTTGTTCCAGTTTTACATTGACCAATCAGCATATAAGTACAGACCCACTTGATATTTGCTTAAGACAATATATTGCATTGCACCTTAAAATAAGGCATTCCACTCCATTTATTCAAGCTAAGTTCAGACATCCTTTGACCCCATCTCCAGTCCCCATCTCTACTCTCTCTTAATTCTATTTTAGAATGATTCTGATTGGTATTTTAAATATTTTCTTTTTGAAAACTTTTTTTACTGTTTTATATGTACTTTTTTTTTGGCCAAGACTGTTTTATATGTACTTCCTGTCAATAAAATAGAAACACATACGATAAATTTAGATAAATTTAGATATGTGTGTCTTCTTACTTGAAAAAAAAAAAAAAAAAAAAAAGGAAAGTAATTTTAAGTGAACAGTTTTTTTAAATCATCATTGCCAAGAGTATACGAAGACTGGATATACAACCCGTGTAGGCAAATACTTTCCTTCATATGTATATATACCCACCACAAAGCACATAAAATGAATTCCATTTGTATAAATAATAAAATCTAGGTACAAATTCTTATATAATTAATTATTATAAGATAGTCATTCTACAGCAGATATACATAGAATTACTACCCCAGTGGTTTGATATCATTATATATATTATCCACAACCCTCTTTTGGGGTTTTTAGGATTGTGAACAAAGTGGATCGTTTGTTCATCAATGATCAAACAAACCACTAAAAAAAAAAAGTTGTTCATGATGTATAAGAGAATCCAAAGGCATATGAATATGATCAGAAAGTTCATTGGAATAAGTCATTATAAATTTTATTGTTATGTAGATCAATTCACGCTTATTAAGTTAAAATATTCATGTCAAAATTTAAAAAAAAAAAAATTTAATTTACTTTTTGTAATATTAATTTAGTTTTAGAATCAATAATTTGTATATATCCTAATTGCTTATCAAGTCAATCTTAAAAATTTATTGAAGTTGCTATATATAGTTTGAAGTGGTGATGCCAAAAGTGTCAAAAACATGTTAATAATTATTTTTGTACATTCTTCATAATTGTATAGATAATAGTGGTGATTTAAGAAATGTTTTGCAAGAGACAATGCCCATAATTATTAGTGTGGCCCTAAGTGGATAGAGATACATTAATTGATCTTCCTTTAAATTGGGGATATGAATTAACACTTTTTATGAAAAGAATATTAATAATTAATGTAAATGTATACCCCATACAAATAGACTCAAAAGAAAAATAAAATAAAGGAAAATTAGCTTAGGATCTAATTTAGATCTTCTAAGTTCACGCATAGGGCCTATGATTTCTTAGTAATTAAATTTCTTATGGAAATTGTTTAACTCAATCCTTGAGAGTAATTAAACTTAACCATTATATTAGTAATTTAAGAATTAAATACATGCCTTTTAATTAAGAAATTTTAAATTTATGTCAATGAAATTTTAGTTTAATAATAAGATTAAAACTGAGGTGCTGGGAAAGTCACGTATTTGACTCTCAAGTTTATTTTCTATTTATATTAAAAAATTATAATATTTGATATAATTGTTAGTTGATATTTGACACACTTGTAATTAGTATTTTTAATATATATTAGAAAATAAAAAAAAATTATAAAATAAAAAGTCCTAGAACTATAGTAGTAAGAGATCATGAAATTAAAGTTCAGGGATTCAAATAAAAATTTAAGAAAATTTAAGTTGTTAGAATTAATAATTATTTTTAAAAAAAAAAAAAAGGAGAAAAACAATTGAAATAATTTGAATGGTAAAGACAAGTAGGGGAATAAAGGATGGTCATGGACAAGAAAGTGAAAGAGATTGAAATGTTCACAAGATGAAAGACAGTCATTGGCAATGGCACCAACTAAGTGCAAAAGAAAAACCTTTAGATTGGGAACATTTGGGTCCCATCTTTTTTCACTTGCAATGCATTATAATTTTATAGATGATGATGATGTTTTTAACATTTTTGATGGAAAATACCACAAAAACCCACCACTCTCACTTTCTTTATATATACATCCTCTATACTAACTCCTAACCCCCACCAAATTATTTATTTTTTTTGTTCTATGGCCCCCCTTCCCTTTTCACCTTTTTTCATCACCATGTTTCCTTTCTTTTGCACCTTGTTGCCTGTGAAACAATAATAGCATTCCTTTCCCTCTTTCAATTTGCTTTTGCTTTTGACCATCATTTTCTTTTTCAGTCAATTATTTTTTTTTTTTGGTGAAAATTTGTACTTCAAAAATTAACACCATATATATATATATATATATATATATATATATAATTTGAGAGAATCAGTCATAAAAGTTTGTTTGTATTTAATTAATGTAAAACTTTTTTTCATATTATATTCTTAACGATCCCCTTAAGTGACAATTGGACGAAGATAATTTTTTATTAAGTCTAATTGACATTTGTAATTTTATGATATGGAACTGGGTCGATACAATTGAAAGCTCAATACGGGCGAAAAAATAAATTTGCAAGCCCATCACTAAGCGAAAGACAATTGAAAAAAACCTACCACAAGGCAAGAATTGAAATCAAACTAAATCTGGAACATATCGGAAATTGAAAGAAAAATTGAAATTCTAATTCGAATTATAATAAAACAAGAGATGGTGCAAATATCGATTTAAACTCTGATATCATGTTAAGTTTTTAATATAAATTTGGAAGAATTAATCTTAAAAGCTAACTATTAAGGTTGGGGAATTCATTTATATATTAATCACTTAATATGTTTGTATTTAATTAATGTTAGACTTTTTCTCATATTATATTTTTAACAATATATAAAAATATTAATAAAAAGAAAATCAAAAATTTCTTTTTTATGTTATTAATCAATAT
>CATKHJ010069446.1:0-12418 GCA_949750685.1 Vernicia montana
ACTACTTAGCTTGTAGGGTTTGAATGAATCAATTATACTTTTTAAACTCTTATTCCTTAGCCTAATAGTAAAAGGCAAAGCTTTACTATTATAAATGGACTTGTAGTTTTAAGTTTAATTGTACTGTGAGTCCTTTTCCAAACTGTTGTTAGGTCTCAAATTCCAATTTCAGTCTTAGCCAAATTTATCCAAAAAAAAAAAAAAAAAAAGATTTTTGGTTTTAGATTTTCAGATTACCATCTAAATTTATTTAATACCATAACTTTAAATATGTCAGGAGGCCAATCTTTGAGTGGTCTGAATCCAATGCTCTTCCAAGCTCGTAATGGCAATCGAAGTCAATATCTTTTAAATTTTGCAGATAACAAAACACATAACATCAAATTACAAGATGTTAAAAAGGGTAATTTTTTCTGTAACACTACTCAAGGTTGGTTGGTTATTAGAAATTTAGTTTCTGTTACTTCAGATATAGCCCTTATAAATCCATTTTCCAAATTTAAAATCAAACTTCCTCCAGCCCCTGTAGAAAAAGTCATTGCCTCTTCTTCTAATCCTTTGGATTCCAATTGTATATTTATGGCAATTTCTGGAGATTTTGCTTTGAAAAAATTGGCATTTTGCAAATCAAATGACACAACTTGGAATACTTTAGATGATTTATGCGATAGTTTTCAAGATATCATATACTACAAAAGTGAATTTTATGCAGTGAACAATGATGGACAAGTTTTTCTATGCAAGTATAATATTGATAACCATTACCCTAAGAAATCAAAGGTGACAAAAAAAGTTCATCCTCAAATAATAGAGGTTATAAAAGTTGGCTCAGCCTATGCCTATGGTTATTATTACAGTCAATTGGTGGAGTCATCTGGGGAGCTTCTGCTCGTCGGGCGACGAATGTCTACTATTCTCATTTGGAAGCTGAATTTTAAAACTGGAAATTGGGATAAGGTTACAAGTTTAGGAGGCAACTCATTACTATTGGCAGCAACCACTTGTATATCAGCATCTGCCACCTCTAATTTTCCTGAAATTAAGCCAAATTGTGTCTACTTTCTGGATTATTGCGTAGGTTGCTTGGGTTGTGCCTTAAATGTATATGATTTGGAGACCCCAGTCATCTCTGATTTGGAGAATAGTGACACCCAACTCTGCAAAACGACTCTTCACTTTCCTCAAACGACACCCGACAAATTTCACTGGTTAATGCTTGATGATTGATTTAGCTTTACATATTATCATGTATGAACTCCTATTAGTCTTTGTTCATTCCTACAATGTCTTTTCAATTACTTTATTAGCAATTACACATTCCGACTTGCATTAATTACTTTCATGACAAATTATAATCTGTACAATCATCATCACAACTCAATGGCGTTTTCTATTTTAAGTTAGCTCTAATCTGGTCGATAGAAGAATGACAATAATAAAAAATGCAACCTGAGAAAAGCACATAAAATGAATCTGATGCTAGAGCTGAAAGAATCCCGGGTGTGCGCAGAATCGAAAGCCATTACAGGCAACTTTTAATATTTGAAAAATACAATAAAATGGATGCACCAATATGGTGTGCTCATTCCATCTCTTTGTCAGGTCCAATATATATGGTACAGCTTACTGAAATTAAGATAAGTAAACATCCAACCAGACCACCGAATGATGAAGATACCCTCGAAGAACCAATGTCCCACAACTGTGACAGAGCAGCCTGAAGCAAAGACAAGTAATTATATTGTATTATACAGGATAACAATAGATCTCTGGTACTGGGTATATACCTATATATGATAACTGAATAAAATGTGGTTTGAAATCATCAGATAGATAATAAATTTATAATAAATCACGAGATTGCACTTTTCTGTTCTAAGACAGGTAATTGAGTAATTTTTATCAGTGTTGAAGAGAAAGTTTGGGAAGCAAGGTAGACCGTAGACCTAGATATGGATTGTTATAGAACATAAGTTGGCAGGAACACAGTTCCAAATCCTAATGTAAGTTGCATGCAGAGAGAGAGAGAGAGAGAGAGAATTAGGCAGAGCACAAAAAAAAAAGAGTTAGAACCTCAATGTACTGGACATTTGCAGCTCTGCTGGTCTTCTCAAGCTGAAGTCCGCGAGCTAAAAGCACCTGGAATATAGTAAATATGCTTAGAAGCTGAAAGAGTTGTAAAGAACAGTCATAAATTTTGTCAGAGAAAACAAAATACCATTTTGATCAGTCATGTAGAAATTATGGTAAAGTAGCAACTCTATGAAGCAAAGCGGATAACTTATAATTTAAAATAGCACCTCTACAAAGAAGGCCAGAACACCCAGTATGAGCATAAGAGTGAATGAATAAAAATCTGGCAGCACAAATTCCTGCAATACAAAAGTAAAACTCATTTAAAACCATGAAGAGACAGAAGACTCTGTGTACTACATAATAAACAGATACACTGACACAAAACAGTGATTTCTAACAGTCAATGAATTAGGACCTCTAAACAGGGCATTCTTGGTTTGCTCTAGAAATCAAAATAGAATGCAATTCCTAAAATATGAGTTGATTTTCTTGTTGGGTACATCAAAATCAATACTTTTTATAATCTTAAAATACTTCAACTCGCTTTAATTTAGGTGGAAATGGAAACTAAGAATATAATCTCTCAGTTACAATCATATCATACTTAGCACAAGAGGACTGTGAATTACAGTCACTTAAGTTTTTGCAGACTTACCTTTGCCTTATTCAATGAACGGGTGGCACACTTTTAATGTTGAAACTGTTAACTGACATTTTAGGTTTCACCAATTAATAATCAAACAGGGTGCTAGATAATTCAAAAAAATAAATTTATAAAGGAAAAAAAAAAGATAATTTCCTAATCATCCAGCCATCTCCCACAAATCAAAGTAGAATTTTTTGTTTTCCTTCATTCTTATGACTCTGTATCACTATTTTATAATTTCCATTAGTAAAAATTCCATTTTCTTTGTAAAACCACCCTGTATGCCCCACAAAGCTCTCTCAATCTCTCTGACTATCAATGGAAAGGTTTGCAAAAATAAAACTCTTTGCTTTCCATTTATCACTAGCAAAACAATATTATGTCAGAACTTCACATGGTGTTGGGAGACTACGAAATGAGTTTATCAAGGATTTTGGACCCTGTATTGGTGTCTCATGCTTAGAGGCAAAATTTTACAGTAGCAGGTATATCATCTTGAAAGATTTGGAACTGATCATTTAGATTTTCATGAGTAATTTTGCCCATTGGAGTAAGTATGTTCAGAGGAAAAAATTCAAATTGAAAAGCAAAATCCATCAAAAAAGAAGTGCAAATCAGAATAAGAAGGCAAACAGAAATGAGAACAAAGGATTTCAAATTGGGCAATAGAAAAAGAAAAGAAAAGAAAAGAAAAAAGAATTACATTGAAGGCGGACAAAAAGAAGGCAACTAATGTGCAAAGAGAAGAAAATGAATGGAAAAATAGAAAGCAATGGTAGCCAGTTTCAAAACACAATTGTCTTTTCGCATTCTGCCATGGGTTGGCAGCCAATATCAAGAAGCCATATGCAAGTAAACCAGGAAATCTTGAAAAAAAAAATTAAATACTAATGGAATTATTACAATTTTTTTTATTTAATTCATTCCTATCTGACATTTATGAAAGTAACAGAAAAGATGTCAAGGCAGGCAAAAAATAAAAAGTTCAGAAGAAATGGTAAAATATGGACTTAAATGCACAGCTTAGAAAGGGAAAAAAATGATAAGTTCCACGACAAGATAGAGAACTATTGAAGCTCTCTTTTGATGCAGGACAGCCCTATTACAATTATTATATTGTAGATAATTTTTCTTATAATTTCAGATAATTTTTTTATTATTAATTTTAGGTACCTCAGAAATTTTATTAGGATCCCTCTTTTATTATCTTTATCAATATCTCATCAAGGTTTCTATGTTTTATAAACATGCATGTGTTTCTTTCATATGTTGAATTAGCAATGTTTTGAATTTCTGCTCTGTCTCTAGTGGACTACTGTAACGATCCTAATTATAAGGTAAGGGACTTGGATCCCATATAGAAAGCATGAGATTTCAATGTAGGATTTATATGGAATTCAGGTCTCCGACCTCAACGGCTAGCTTTTGAGGTATGGTTCTCCCAAGGTTTGTATCAACTACACAATTATTTTTTCCTTTGGATTCAAGTACATTTTGCATCAAGTGGTGTTAAGTAAGGAAGTTCAGAACAATCACTTTGACAATGAAAATAATAAAAGGGAGACTTTTAAAAGTAAATTTTTTGTTTGTAGATATGGTAGTAATTGGACATGATTAAATATTGCTTCCAATCAGTCAAGCCATAACCATGTTCCTGTTTTTGATAGGGATTTCTTCTTAAAAAATTTGTTAAGTTGGTTGTTCAATTTTCAAGCATGTTTAATGAGTTTCTAAGGATCAAAAATGGTACAACTTGCAGGTTTTAATTAGTGCATGAGGAAACATATTGATGGATCAAGTTCAGTCTGTCAAATTCAACAAGGTAAGAATATTAAAAAATTATTGATGCTGAATTTTTCTAAGTTGAGGGGGCATATTATACAATATTTATTCATCGACCTACCACAATTACTATATTATTTACAATGTTTTCTGGTAAGTTTAATTTTTTTATTTTTTTAGGTTTAAAATTGAGTGAAATGGAAGAAAAAAATTCATATAATTGACCCTAACAAGTTGGGGATTAAGGTTCAATTGAGTTTAGCCCAGTATTTATTTGGAATGCCTATTTTAGTAATAATATGAATCTTTAATCTGGGTTTTTATGCTTTAGAAATAGGTTTATTATATATTTAATTTCATATTGTTGAATTAATCAAACTTAAGTTTCACTCTTACCTTTGATAGACTTTAGGGTTATTTTCTGTGTAATTTCAATAATATTTAAATTTAGATGTGATCTAGCCTTGTTATTGCATTTTACCTTGCGCCATCTTTCCTCTTAAATAGAAGATTTTTCATGAGCACAAAATGAAGGCCTTAATGCCTAATTTGTTGGAAAATACAGCAAAATTTGAATAATTGAAATTGTTGCAACTTGGACTTGACCTTAGTTTTGCTCATTAAAATGCTCGATTGAGTTTGTTTGCTAACTAAACAAATCAAACTCAAACACAAACTTAAGCTGAGAAGAGTAATTAAGATAGTTAGGAAACGTCCAACATAAATCAGAAAAAGTACTAATTCAGTAGATTGATTATATTAGAGGCTTGATCACTACTCTCCATATTATCCTTGAATTGTTTCTCCTTTGAAGTTTCTAAGAATCAAGCTAAAAGAACAAAGAGCATCTGCAAATGGGGAGAAGCAATCAACAAAATTTAGCTTGTCTAACTTCAAAAAATGTAGCCCTACAATAAGCTACATGGACGAAAATGATTAGCCAACCCCAATTAGACCAGAATGAGACTGATTCTAATTGAGCTTTCATATGCTCAATGTTGTTCATAGACTAATAAAAATGCACCTTCATCAAGCTCCAATGTTGCTTATTACTATTAGCATACTTGTTTGGATTGTAAAATCTTCTGACCTCTGTATTTCGTAGCTTCATGTCCATCAAATACAAAATTTCCTTTTGCAACTAGTTATTAAAAATCTATGCTCTTAGGTGAATAGTGAAAGTGAAGATTCAAGATACATATTAGACATTTATTAGAGATAAATGTTAACATATATCGAATACTTCATAATGAGACAAATATTTGCCTCAAATAGGTAACGACAAAATGCCAATAAAATATGACAACGTAAAAATGGAGATTTTAGAATTCTGAGCTTATCATAAAAGTCAAAAGCAAATCCACTGACATATGATATTCAATATTCAAGCATCCATAGACAAATAATATAGGGTCCATTTGGGTAAATGGTCATTTGATATTAATGTGAACTTAGATTGTAGTTTCAAGTGTAAAATTATATGGTGTCAAATTCCAATTACTCAAATCATTTCAAATAACTAGCTATCAAAATGGATCCTAGAGGAACTTGTAAGATTTGGACTTCTCCTAAGCCTGGTATATTAACAATAACATGGAACTAACCTGAAATGCAAATGTACATATTCCTGCAGCAGGGCTAGAGAGTAAGCCAAATGCAAAAACAGTGACCCTGAAAAAAGAATAAAGTACATATTTCAAGCTTTAAGATATTATGTATGATAAAGACAAGAGATGCATATCAGAATGAAGCAAGTGGTGATAACCGATTGAGTGACAATCAGAAGTGAAGTTGCTAAAAGGATACAAAAAATAATTGCACTGTAGTCAGCAGAAAGGCAAATCATGTATATCCAAGCATTGTGATCAATAACTTCTTATGTTAGATCAATCAAAACCAGTTACAAATCTTACACAGGTTGATCAGATGCCTTTGCTCCAGCTTTTATAAGGCAGTAGCTGATTCCACCAGTTATTGATGAGAATAAACCAAGCAATATGGCATATATGTGACTCCTTCCCTTCAAAGCTGCATTGGCTCTAACCCACCCTCCTATCACAAAAATACAAATAAAATTGCCAGTAAGAACAGTTCTACGAGAAAGCCATAAGTACTGCAACTGGAGAGGGGAAAAAAGAGGAGAGAGAGAGAAAGGAATAGAGAGTGGAAGGTCTATTGAAGCATGCTGAAGAGAAGAAATATGCTACATAAAAGCTATAAACAGAGGCCAAGAGACCCAAAGCAAAAGAAAAGCAAAGGGAATACGTATTGTTCCCCATGAGAGACCCTATTTCACCCATGATCAGATCCCAGCAGAATCCACTAGCTTCTCATGATTGACAAAGAAGTTATAATCAATAGATGCATTGATATGTTTTTCACTAGTAAAAGAATAAACACCCAGGATTGATGAAAATAATTTGCTCTCTGAAAATTTTTTCCTTTTCAGAATTGGCCTTTTCATGGATCCAAAATAAAGAATCCAAAATAGTTGAAAATAGTGAACAGATGAGACTCGTCAAGGGAGAGAGTAGATAAAAAAGCAAACACAATTTACAATACACTTTGAAAGTCAATTGTCCCATACTTTCTTTCATGCAAAAAAAATGCTGGTAGCATTTGCATTAAGCAAAATATGTATGAATAGGGCCTGAAACAACAAAAAAAGGCATGGAAATTTCTATTATTGTTACAGTACATAACATAATCAACAAAACACGATGAAAAATTCTTCTAATTCCTGATATTCTTTAAGCAAAGTAGCAAACATTCTCAACACAGGATAGGAGGTTTTGTTAACTCACTTCTCTACCTTGTGTTCTAAGTATCTGTCTGTAAATAAAGAGCATGCCAAAGAAACTGCAAGCAAGACCTGGAAAATGAATGGCAGTTAGCAAAGCAATCACTTCCCACCCAACAAATGATACTTTAACTTTTATACCAAGAGCAAGGAGGAAAAAAGGCATTGTCTAGCTCATCCAATAGACCAAAAGAAGTTAAAGGAGTGAAAAGAAGAAATGCCACATACCTCCAATATCTGCAATTTTTAACTTTTCACGCAACATGATCCTTGCCACAATTGAAGCCACAATTGGAGTTGTAAAATTTAATACAATAGCCTGAGACATGGGTAACCTCTGAATGCTGAAAGGGGGAAAAATAAGGGGCCAACTACTAGTTACTACAGCGTTTAGTCAAAGGTCCAAAAGATAAAAGCTTGCATGCCAATGAAAAAGGTCTGGAATCAAGGCAGTGCAGGCAGTGAGAATAGGTCAGCAAGCAATCCAAAGTGCTCAATATCATATACAGAGTACATCAGAACTGAAAAAGTGAACCGACCTTGATAATATCAATAAGTTAAAGAATGGTTGGCTGTAGCCAATAGATCCATCAAACATTAAGCACATAGAGCAATATATAATTAATTCCACATTATTTTAATGCTCTATATTCATTGGTAATGCACAACTAAGATATTTTTAAAAGAAGCCACTATTGCTAGGCACACACAAAATCGTAAAACTATGTGAACATGGATAACAACTAAAGCAGTACTTGCTCAACATTTTTCAGAATTATATACAAGCAGCTAATGCTGCAGTAGTTATGTCCTTGCAATTATGACTAATCCATGCCTTACAAGGTTGCTTCATTTAGGATAGCAACACTGCACATGAAACATCTATGATCATGTGAATTGTGATCCTAGCAAGGCACACCACATCTTCAGGGAAAAAGGTGTTCTGAAAATATTTCCAACCAATATAAATAGAATGTTGTCTACATGATCAATGAACCTCGTAATTGTGCCCTTGCAAACCTTGCACCAACATCCCTGCTTCCCCTCACCCCACCCAATTGAATATGACAGAAGCAAATGAGAAATGAAAAATTAGCAGCAGGAGAGAGTACATGAAGCAAAACTTACCAATAAATAAAACTCAACAATGATATATATCCCATTAAGGCTCTCAAAAACAGAAGTTTCCTAGCATGTGCTGCTCCAAATATTGGCTGTCCACTTCTCCTCAACCATACATATGATAATATCAATACTATTGTACATCTTGTAAATGCAGTCTCAAACAAAGGAATTGACCGAACTGCCATTATAAATTACAATTAAAAGCACAAGTCATTAATTCTTACTAAAAGTTAGAAATAGTGCTAAATTGCTAATAAACTATAATTCAGAGAAAAATCAAGGCAAGGCTGTATATGATGGTATTCTAAAATCATTGAAAAGCTTTACAGCACCATCCCTTCCCCACTCCCCACCCTTCACCAAGAGAAAACCATAGTGGGGTACGGCTAAACAAAGTGCAATTGTATCATAAGGAATCAGAGATGTGAAACCTATGTGTAGAAGTATAAAAAGACCCTAATACTATTACCCAGCTAAAGTGCAAGTGTTTTGAGGAATTTATTTTATTTTTTGTGATTTATCACTTGTGACTTCAGAAATGATTTCTAAGTTCTTCTAACCTTTATTTTTTGCATGATAAAAAGATTAGCAAGCAATTAGCTAAAATTATATGAATTCTTCAATAGCCTGCCTTAGCCACATTAGTTGAAGAAGGGAGAGAAAGTTTAGAATCCTACAACAATTGCAATGGAGGAAGCAAAGCCTTCTCGCAAACAAAACAAATTAAGTGATAATCCCACTGGTTTGTCGACTAGTTATCTTCCAAATGAGGACTTTCCTCAGTCCTCAGTCCTCACTTTAGTTCAATCTTAGCAAGGGAGTCAATAGAGTGACTTGCTAATATTGCAACACAGGAAAAGGCAATGATATGATGACTTTCCCTCAAATTCCAGTAATCAATTAACTGTTTTCAGAATGCTTAAATTAGCACTTGTAAGAAAAACTTTTAGAGGAGAGATCTTCGAACTCATTTGACATAACTAGATCAGATTAATATTGAAAAGAGAGTTTATAGAATTACAAAACCTACTTACCAGAGAAAGAATCAGAAAGAACTTCCATAACAAAGTAGATACTCGATGATAAGGCCATGCACAGTATACCCGAGTATCTGGATCCACTCCATATCCACAAAATTAATTGTGTTAGTAAAGACGTCTCTGTTTCAGGTAATTTTGCAACTTGCTCCTGAAAATGAAGGCAAAATTATCAATATGAACTTCTTTGGTTCTTACCATGCTTTCATGTTTCAAACAAATAATCAAATTGAACCAAGAATAACTAAGCAACAGGTTACAACAATTGAGATTAACAAAAAGCATAACAAAGGATCAAAATTAAGCTAAGCAATCTCTAATCAGTAATCAAAGTAATGGAATGGAATGGAAGAGTTAGGCTTGATTACTCTAGGTTTTCTACGAGAGTGAGAAAGAGAAAAGATATTGATCTTGGGCTTCTCTGCCGGCTTCAAAAGAGGGGCTATTTCCTCAGCGCCGGCGCCGTCGTCAGCAGTACCATTAGGTGATGAAGCTGAAGCGTCGCATACGATCAGTTCGACGACATGATCGCCATCGGTAATATCGGTAGATGCCGCCATTATCGCGCATCAAAGAACCCTAGGCCTAGAGCTTTGTATTTGTAATTGTAAGAGTTGCTAAATTTACTATGTAGTCAGCAATTGAGGGAAGACCAGAAATGGTTATTCTAGTTCCCTGAAAGTGATGCGTTAACGGTCAGGTTCGTATGTACACGTGGCAATTTTCAATGGTCAAGGAGAAATATATATATATATTTTTTTTTCCACTCGGTGGCGGTGGGGCTACAACCCTTTGCCCCAACAATAAAAATTTAAAAAATTAAAAATTAAAAAAAAAAAATAACTCCTAATAATAATTTCAAACGCGATCAAATTTTTTAAAATAAAAAAAAATAAAAATTATAAGTCAAATTCGATTTTAATAAAAAATTTGGCATTTTTTAAAATTTAAATCCCACTCGGAAGAGATCTAATCATTTATAGTACTAGAAATGACAAAAATGTTAGATCACTCGTCATATTAATCCGTCAAACATATTTTTTTAGTTAATTTCATGGGTTAAGTTTACTGGCAATATCAAAGATGGCAAACAAGTTGAATCACTTATCAAATTGATCCGTCAAAACAGATTTTAGATTAATTTTGCAGACTGAGTCGGATTACCTACAATATTACCCTATTGATAAGGGGGAAAAAAGTGTTGAAAATAAATTTTCACATATACAATTTTGCAAAATTATATGTAAATATGAAATGAAAAAAATAAATAATAATAAAATAAAATAACTATTAAAAATTAAAATTTATATAGATAAAATATATTACTTTTTAGTATTTTCTTTTTTTTCCATTTAAGCTTATACACAACACATATATTGTCACATGTTTAATAATATATTATATAAATAATTAAAATTACAACCACAATTTCTTAAAAGTCCATCCAAATTAATGTGTCAATAACCAAAATCTATTAATAAATATAAAGCGCAATCCACCTATGAACAGTGATTTTTGTTCTTTTCTTTTTTTTTTTTTCCTTTTAGCAGTTGACAAAAACGACGTCGTTTTAGAATTTACAAATCGTTTTGCTTCATACCTGTTTTTAAAACCCCAAAAAAATCTCCTCCCATTCTTTCCCTCTTCAGCGCCCATGAGCCCAGGCTTTCTCTTCCTCTGTTTTAACCTTGCTGAGCGTCTACCATGAAAACTCATATCTCGATGCTCTGATTTTTATTGCCGATTTAAGACACCGTTCGTCGCTGCTGTTCAAAAGCTAGGTTTTTCTCAGATTCATTATTTTGTTGGCTCGATTCGATGGATTAAGGTGCGTTCTTTTATTTTCTTTAAAATTTCAATTGCTATTTTTAGGTTCTTTTTCTATATTTAGACTGATTCTCTTCCTCTGCTTTTACCTTGTTGAGCCATCTGCCATGAAAACTCATATCTCGATGCTCTGATATTCGTTGCCGATTTAAGACACCATTCATCGCTGTTGTTCAAAAGTTAGGTTTTTCTCAGATTCATTATTTTGTTGGTTCGATTCGATGGATTATGATATTTTTCAATCTTCTCTATATACTAATCGCAAAAGGTGCGTTCTTTTATTTTCTTTAAAATTTCAATTGCTATTTTTAGGTTCTTTTTCTATATTTAGACTGATGTATTGTTTGTTTCGTAATTGTTCACTTTTTTGTCATGTGAAATTAATCATTTTATGTGTAATTTGAGCAATTTCATGGCCATTTAGTTTAAATCATATCATTTCATTTGTGTTAGGTTTGAGGAAGGTTTTTACTTTATTTTTATAGGAAGTGAATAAAGTTGGAAAGCTCAGCTCCTAGCATCTGTAATCATTCTGAAGCTTGCCTTAGTTCAGCGCCTCGCAGTGAGTTCCAGCGTACCGCAGCTGTGAGCGAACTGAAACTGTTTCGCAAAATGCTTCGCAGCGCTTCGCCTCGCTACCTCTCAAAATGCTTCGCCACGCTTCGCAGCGCTTCGCCTCACTGCCTATCAAAAATGCTTCGTCAACGCTTCGCAGCGCATGCTTCACAAAAATGCCTTCGCCATGCTTCGCAGCGCATGCTTCGCAAAAATTCCTTCGCCACGCTTCGCATCGCATGCTTCGCAAAATGCTTTTGCCATGTTTCGCAGCGCTTCGTCTCGTTGTTTATCAAAAGCGCTTCGCCCCGCTGCTGCTCGTGGCGCCTCGCCACAACGTTTTTAAGCAGTTAATATTTTTTCGATTTTTTGGGAGGATATTTTAGGCAGTTAATATTTTTCCAATTTTGCGGAGGATATTTTTGGGGCCTAGGATACTTTGAAAAAGGATAAATAGCAAGGCAGCAGGAGAGGACGTGAAAAAAAAAAACAGAAAGAAACAAGTATCAGATCTTTATTCTTCTTTTTGTTAGATTACTTATCTGTCAGTATTTTGTTTTAGCAGTTTGT
>CATKHJ010069471.1:0-12701 GCA_949750685.1 Vernicia montana
TGCACCGGGTATACCACAGAAACCCTCATATATATATATATATATATATATATATATATATATATATATATATATATATATATATATATATATATATATATATATATCGTTATTAATTTAATTTAATTTTTTTTTTTATAGTTTTTGCTAATTATTTTAGATTCTATATTCTATTCATTTATATTTTTATAAATATAAATATTTATTATTTTAAGTCACATTTCTATTCAACAACATCAATATAATTTACCTAAAAAAAATTGCAAATTAGAAATCCCATAATTATAATACCTCAAATAAAAAATACTTATGCAAATATTTAAAATAATAGCTATAATTTAAAATAATGGAATTTTTTTTAAAAAAATTACCTTTTCATCAACAACAATCATTTCAATACTAATGAAATCTCGGTTATTGACGAATTTAAAATCCCATAATCGAGTAACATTTATTTTAATCTTCCAATCATCTTTATCACCATTTAGATTTTCCATCAAACAATATTTATCATCATTTTTAGCCAAACATCTCTTACTAAAAAATAACAAAATTAAGAAAAATAATTATTATTTTAACAAAAATAAATAATAGCAAAATATAATAAAAATAATAAAATAATAATATAACAATAACAAACACTTCACTTCAACATATTGAACTGTTAATAGATGGATCTTTAGAAAATGAAATGAAATTTCATGATTTTTTTGGACGGAGGAAAAAAGGGCTATTTATACTTATTCAAATAACTTATCTTAACGATAGTTATCAATATTTAAATGACAACAATTAACAAAATAATTGTATTAAAAAGCCAATTTATAATACTCTAGATAGTAGTTATTCTGATGGATGCTGATATTATGACAGAGATGAGAACTAAAGCGTGATTAGAGTCTTGATGGTTGGAATAAGGTTGGTGACAAAAGTGAAATTTTAGTAAGAATGAACTATGATAACAAGGCTAGATCATAGACGAGACTGTATGAAAGATGATAGAAATGATGAGAGACGTGACATAAAGAGGAATATGTACGAGTTAATTGATAATGAAGATTGATGTAATAGATGAATCTGATATAGAATGAGATGAGCGAAAGACTTTATGTTAGTAAGTGAATAGATGGGTTCGGTTCAGCGAACAGGCATAGCAAAGATGAGATGAATCTAGGAATTTGATGACGAGGCCAAAGACCTTCATAGATTATGAAGGGAATTGGTTAAGTCTAGACTGGATAAGGCAAAGATGAGTTGTGGATTCAATGATAAGGCTTCGATATCGTAGGTGAGTGCGAGGCGGTCTAATGGGTTCATACTTGCTTAATGTAAGTCGATAGTGAGATTAGATATTTATGTTGTATCAAATAAGTGTGATAGGATGGAAAGTTATCTACCACTAATAGTTTTCTTCAGACCATTAATAATATTTTATTTGTCATGACCTAACTTCTGAGTCGCGACGGTCCTAGAGTATAGGTAGGCATAAGGCCACCGAAAATCCGTAGAACCCATATATACTATATAATCAAATACTGTATCAAGCAATTAAACCATAATTATCTCATCATATAATCACATATCATATCCCAAGATCAGAACCTATTTTCACATGTTCATCACATACTCATCAATAGCATCATAATATTTATCACTTAATTCATACACATACTCTTTCCATATAACTCTTATTACATACACAATAATTACAATACTCTTTTATACCCATAGAGCTACTAAAATAACTTTAACATATACACGTACACATATATCAAATGAAACTTTACTTTAATAAGAAAATCCTCAAGTGAAAATTGATGCTTGAGGAACCATTTGCTCACTATGCTGCTTTCCTGGAAAAACGGAATCACTAATGAGATAAAGCAGTGAGTAAAGAATATGCTATCATACTTGTGAGGCTAGGTATTTTGAGGCTAGCTCATAAGGATGGCTCATGCTTACTTATCACTTGACTCATATACTTATATTCAAGAAATGAAAGGTATAAGAATCATAATAACAATGAACTTTAGTGTTCAAAATTTGTAATTAATCCTTGGAACTTGGACTCATATATTTGGAGGTATCCACTTTAGGCATACATGCTTTCTTATAACTCTTAACTTATGGATATTTGGGTCTTATAATCATATGGACATAATCTAGTAACTTGGATTTGGGACCTTATAAAATTGATCTTTAGAATAATAGTTCATATAGTTTGACTTTGGTATTACATAGATTAAACATAGATAAATATAATGTATTAAAACTATGAAGTACTTTGGAAACTATAGTATTCTTTGGTTTTATTGGAACCTAATTATGTTTACTTTAAAATCACTTAAACAAGGTATATAATAATTCTATATTCATGAAAGATTTGAAATGAAAAGTAATATACGTTACATAAAGGATTTAGAAATTTAGTAAAACTTATATACTTATACTTTCATAAATACACATGTGGATATATATATCTCATAATCAAATACTTATTTTCAAATAACTTGGAAAATCAATAATTCGTATATCATAAAAGAATATGTCAGATTTAAAATATAATATACTTAGAGTTTAGTATTAAAGGAACATAACATATGTGAAATACATATATGTATACAAAAGGAGTTTTGTATACACTAACTCATAGAACTTAGGACAACATGTATACTTATATGCCTTAATGTCAAGGTCGATGACACATAAGCGAATAGCTTTAGAAATCAGTTGGCACATGGCTATCTTGTTAAAGGATCAATTGGCTTACATATCACTGTATTTCTCATTGTCATTTAGGTTTATATAATCATAGATCTTTCAATCAATTGGATTGGTCTCAATGAAAGAAAGGGCTCATAACTCGTAGCTTATCAAATGGGTTCAAATGAGATCATCACATATGTTGGGGCAGAGGCATTATAGCATACCCGAAGCAGAGATTCCCTTACGAACATGCTCCCATAACTCATGGTTGGGACAGAGGCACTTGTGGCTTGTCCGAAGCATAAAACTCACTTATAGTTGGGCAGAGGCATGTATTTTGGCATAACCCGAAGCAAAGGCTCTTATGTGAGCATACTCCCATACCTGTGTACACAGTTCTCATACATATCACTTACAGTATCTCTTGTACATATCTTTTGGTTCACGTAGAATGAATCAATGGTACTCATGGCTCAAATGGCTCATATGGTTTAATGGAATGAATATCAATAGTTATGGGATTCGTATAGTCTCATGGCCATTTCGATGGCTTTCAACTAGTGGTACATTCTCATAGTCATTGTACTTTTAGAGTTGGGAACTTTCACATACATATATGCTTATATACATACTCATACTTATCATTTTAGGAACTTATAACTTATAACATATAAGATATATTCATGTTCATTACTTTTGGAAAACATATAAATAGACTTTGTAAACCTTTAAGGATTTCCAATTATTCTCATGGAGGAGTTATTAAGAATTTGATAATGAACAATATAGATTTTATACTTATGAATTTCAATTACTATAGGCTCATGAATACTTATTTACATTTGACATATAACAAGTGACAAATGGATACATTGTTCTCATAATGGTATATAGCCCAAGAATTCTGAAGTCAACACAAAGGCTTCATATGTATTAACAATATGACTAACATAATTCATGAACAATATGAATTATTTCATAATACAAGAAATTATGTTCTTGGTGGCACATACAATGAACAAGGCATTAGAAGCCTTTAAGGTTTAAATACAAATATAGTAGTATATTTTCTACTCACCTCTTGCTATTCCTTTCCAATGCTCATATAACCATTGCCATATATGAAACTCATCACTTCTTTGACTCATCTTGCCTACACATGAAATTTCAATTCACATATCAACTATACTTTATATAACCTTAGTCTTATAACTTGATTTCTTCAAATCTAATCATAGATTCTCAATTCTTACTCTTAACTTACAATTATCTCTTAACCATTTACAAAATATCCACACTTGATTCTAGGGTTAACATATATTAGGATTTCTATGGATTTAGTTCAATAAAACTCATATCTTGCAATTAATACTATAAACATCATCTATTAAACTCATTATTAGGTATTAAACCTTAATCAAACAAAACCCAAAAGGAAAATCAAAGATTAGAATATTTCCCTCAAGAATTTTCCTTTAACTCCACATCCATAAATCTTCCAAATCAAGAAGAAATCTCCTTAAATCTTGTATATCCTTTGATATCTTGAATATAAAAGATTAATCTTAGCCTTAGAGAATCATATATAGAGTTTGATAGGGTTTGGAGTCTATTAGGGTTAGAGAAAAGGAAAAAAGAAATCAGATTTCTAGCAATGGGCTGCTGCAGTCTTTTTATAACCCCGATGGACGTTGCTGTCGCTATATGACAATCGCGGTTGTGATTCTTATATAGCGATCGCAATATGCTCATTACGGTCGTGATATAGCACTGTTCACGTGACTGTTCCTTCTGATATCGCGATCACTACACACAGGTCGCGGTCGCAATTCTCTTTCAACCAAAACTCAAAAATCAGATAGAAGAGTTCGCGGCCAGCTTCGCGTCTAAGGTTGTGGTCACAACTCACTTTTCGCGGTTGCGACTTCCTTGTCGCGAGCGCGAATCATATCCTATAGTCCCACTTCAAGGAATTCTTCTCCAATTCTCAAAATTCAACTTATAACTCATCTCAATAGACTCATCTCCAAATAAACACCACATAATCATCACGATTCACTTATCATACAACTCATAGCTCATAAAAGTACTAGATACACATCTAGTAACTTATAATAAGGATTAAACAATATACACATGAACTTGGGTATTACGGTATCCTTGCATTTTCCAATTCAATCCGATATAACACTTGGAACTCACTTGGCTTAGTTTGCGAAAAATTCACACACAATCTCATAGTATGGCAACTCTCATATATTATTCATTCATACTTACTACATAGAAGGCTAACATATAGTTGGGGTATTACATTATTTTTCAAGAAAAAGTTACCATTCCAATAAAAGTTTACATTTCCAATGTGAATTGTATTTTCCATAAATAACTATTAACCAGCTTTATATCTTTTCATAATAAAAGCCAGAATTACTTATTTTCTATTTAAAACCTTAAGAACTGATCAGTTTCAAAATTGAACAGTTATACTCTCTTTCTAAAAGCTTAAATTCTAAGTTTTCTCTATGTGAGGCCTCGCCCGAACGCCCCTTCCCTCGCTAAGGAATGCCTTAAGGAAAGGCGAGAGCGATTTTTAAGGAAGGTTAAGGAACGAGTTTTGGTGCTCACGATTGGAAGCGGCTATCGCCTCGAAAAATTGATTTTTGATTTTTGAAAAGGACCTAATTTATTTATATGGGAAAAATTAAGGAAAAATCTATTTTTGACTCCAATTTATTAATCTTAGATTAATTTGCCCAAGGATAAAATCACTAATCTTCGAACCAAGTTTGGGCTTGGGGATTAGGTTTTTGGTTTTGAATAATCTCGATTTGGCATTTAAATTTGATTTGACTTTTTGAAAAATGATTTCATGGATGACAGATATCGATGTTAATTCATAATGCATGAGCATGGCATAATTTATAAGACAGATGAAAAAAATAAAGAGCAAGTATTTAAACATTCATAAGTAAAGGAGAGTATTTCCTCTAATCCTTATAGGTATTAGGAAAATCACAAAATCGCTTCTTTACTCCCAAAAAATAATTAACTAATTGCATTAATTACAATTTACATAGAAAGCATAAATTTACATGGAAAATAAATGGGGGAGGGGATTGGTTGGGATTTAGATTTGAAACTTGGATTTAGATTCCAAGCTTGCCTACATACCCCATTGAATGTGGATCAAAACCCGCGTAGTTCGTTCCACTATGAGATGGAAGGGGGTTTAAAAATCGGTTAGTTTTGATTGGTTTGAGGTCTGATTGAGGGTAAGAGATTATACCTTCTTTTTGGTTGGTGGAAGGTGAGTGATTTTACCAGAGCGGAGTTCCGTTTCGAAAAATGAGACTGGTTTTAAAAAAGAGAAGATTTGATTTGATTACTCAAACTTTAATTAATTAAAAAGATTAATTAATTAAAAAGATTAATTAACCACTTGAGTGAAAATTTAATTTTAAAAAAAAGATTAATTAATTAATTAAAATTAATTTTTAATTAATTAATTAATTGAGAGTGGGTGGGAATTTAAAAAGAGATTAATTAGTTAATTAAAATTAATTTTTAATTAACTAATTAATTAATTAGAGGGAGTAAAAAACTAATTAGAGAGAGAGAGAAAACAATTGGAAAATCAACAAAAGCTTTTAGGTGTCAAGCTGCGACAGCATTTTAGGAGTGCAAAATTGAGGGTTCACACTCTAAAGCTCAGTAGAAACCGATTAAAAAAAAAAAATTAAAGCTTTTTCACTCTTACAAATATTGGAGCTTATATAGTCTTAGAAGTGTCAACTTCAAAAGCTATTGAGATTGGAGAACTGTAACACCCCAGATGTCTGTAAGTCACAAGACACCCGAATATATCATGAGACTAAGTAGAATAAGAGAAATGAGAAGGAAAATAGAAAGATGGGAACCAATATCTTGAAACGAGTACGAGTTTGAAAATCGATATGCTAAGCATGAGACCAATGGATTTCGACTCTAGGATTTTTCACAGATTTTAACTTAGGAAATTTTGATGGAAGAATAAATAAATAGAATATTAGAACCCTCAAATTTATATTAAAAATATTAATAGATAATAATAATAGAAATTAGAGTAAATAAGAGATAGGAAATGACATAGTTGTAGTTAGAGGCTAATTTGTAATAATTAGTTTGACTTTTGTTAAAAAAAATAATAAAAAAAAAAGAAAAAAAAGAATTGAGGGGAAATGAAGAAAATAATTAGAGATTGGAGGAGGAAAAACTAATTATATATATATATTAAAAGAATTTCGGTGGTGGGATGCAGCCCACTCCCACCACCCATGTGTCATGTATTTGTGAATTAAAAAAAAAAAAAAAAGGCTAATATATGTTAATAGAACATAAGCTTATCTCATTTGGTTTTTAAGAAAGAAAAAAAAAAGAAAACTAGAAAGAGAGAGTAAGGAGAGGGAGCTACGGTGGAGGAGATCCAATCAAAGGGGAAAAATAATTAAGGTAACACTTTTAATTTTTAGCTCCATGATGCATGGAACTTTGCTTGGATAAGGCTTCAGAACTTTGGGAAATTGGAAAGAAATGCTTATCAATTTCTATTTTCATTTGATGGCTTTAACTTAGGTATAATTGAAAGAATATGTTAATAATTGTTGAATATTTGAACACCATTAGACTTAAGGGACTTTGGTAATTTCGGTTTAAGATGAGAAAATTTAAAGAAACTCCATTAATTTCGATTATTGATCTAGATGAGCTTGGGTTAGATGTAATTAAAATTATATATAAGTAATTAGAGAAAATATGCATATAAATTGAATTTGAGGGAGGTATTAGCTTCGGTGATAGTAGAGAATGTTGAAGAAAATTTAATAATTCAAGACTATAATTTAATTGAAGTGAAAAATAAATTGAATTAAAATTATATTGGGTGAATGGTGAATTAATGAATAAAAGGAATTAAATTGAATAATACGGTGATGTTTGGGAAAAAGAATGAGAGTTTAGAGAAAATAAATTAGTTTGGATTGTTGGATTGAACAAATGAGAATTAGAATTAATTAGTGAAATAAAAGATTTGAAACTTGATGATTAAATATATATGTATATTCGGCCAATTGAAAAATATTAGAGAAAATACTTTTATTTTAAGTTGAATATGAAATTAATTAGATTATGTAATTACTAAGCACAATGGTCAAATTAAAGTAAAATGATAACAAAATAAAGTTTATATATGCATGTTGATTGATTAGAATGTGATTTAAATTTATTGACTAGTTAAATTAATATCTAGACCATAATTAAAGCTTTGAATATGGTTAAGAAAATACAAAATTTGGAGAAGAAGTTCTTTAAATTTTGATTATGAATAAAATAAATTTAATTAAGTAATTCAATAGGAAACTAATATTAAGAGTTCTAATTTACTTGAATTAAGTAGAATAGTAATTAAGGATTTGAAAAGGTATAAGTGAAATATGTTTAAGATATATGTAAAGTATATGCAAGGTATATTTAAGGTTATTTAGAAGTAAAAGTAAGGTTAATGAATAAATATGTGTCAGTAGTGTTAATTACAGTTAAAGAATAATAACACGTAGTTAATTAATTGTAGCTTCACAAGGTAATACGAGAGACGAATATGACCAAGAAATCTGGGATCATCAATTCTCACCGCAGTGAAAAAGTGCTATTAAGTTAATGTGAGTGATTATTATACTATTATTATTATGAATTGCAATCTAAAACCAAGTTCATTGTTAAACCACCATATATGAAAGTTTCCATTTGTCAAAGTACCATTTGAATTTTCTAATTACTATGAGAACCTTAGCTCCTATCTGAGTCGTTATTGATAACGTTTTTTTTTTATCCATTTGTGATATCTTCCAAATGTAATTGCTAAATTGTCATTAGACGAAAACCGTTGATAAATTTTAATATATGTATTTGAATTCTATACATGTACGTTAATTTGAAATCCTAAATAATAATTTCATAAAAACTTCTTCCATGTGTTTATCGAAAACCTATATGTTCATTTGAATTTCTTTTGGCAAGTCTATTGAAACAATATATGTGTTCAATGAGGTTTTAAAAGCTCTAAAAGTATTTGTTAAAATTTCTATTAGTATATTTATTTCAATTTTATATGGATTTATTGTTGTTCCATATATGAAAACTTTAAAATTTGTTGAATTTGTTATATAAGAATTATTGTTTTATTGCAATCCCTTATATGGGAAATTATGAGCTATAATAGTACTTTATTTTATATGAAGTTACTTTCATGTGAATTTCGAGTTTTTAAGCAGAGATTTCCTTTTCCGGTGTGGGGAACACCGGGAAATGTACACTGTATCGACTCCAGTTGGGAGGAGATATTATCCTAACCGTTTGGCCTGGCCCACCTATTGTAAGAAGTATGATATTATTCCGTAAGAAGAGCACCTGCCATTATTATAGTTTCGATGAGATGCAAGGACAAGATCCTCACTCATCCATTGTAGACCAGATTTCTGCTAAATATATATTTTTATATTATTATATGAATGAAGTTTTAAAAGGTAGCACAAGATATGTGGCAAATGCTCCGCAAGAAGAGCTTCCATTATTGCAGTATTGATAAGAAAGTAAAGATAGAATCTGTTTTCATATATTACAGAAAGATTTTAAAGATACTATAAGTTATTCGTTATATTGAAAGAAGTTTTGAATTGTATATTATTAGTTGTATTCGTATTTAAATTGTATGTCAAGTTATTTACTATTTGAAGGAAGATTTGAACTGTATTATAAGCTATTTGTATTTGAATGACCTTTTTTTTAAGTAATATAAGTTATTTATTATTCAAATTAAGTTTCCAAGAGTATTGCAAGTCATTTGTTATTTAATATTTGTTTTTGATTATATTATATGTCATTTGTTATTTGAACTAAAATTTTAAGAATTCACGAGATTTTGATTTGATTTAAATTTCAAAATGTACTATGTGTCATTTGTCATCTTATATTATTCTTATCGAATATATGTATATAAATGAGTTAGTCAAGTATCGTTCTTGTGATCTAACGTTGAATACTAAACCGCGAAATTTATGGTAATATAGTTTTTACTCACTAAGTTATAAACTCACTCTTACTCCCATTTTTTTTTACAGGAAGACAATAAAGTAGCAAAAAGGCTTCTCAAGTATTCTTCTACACTTGAGATCAGTGCAGCAAAGTAAACTTTACTTTTGTTATGTTCATATATGTATAAGTTTATACTTTAATTGTATTTGTATATGTTAAAATTTGGATGCTTAAAATTTTAGTTACTCTGTAGTCATTGGAAGTCAAAATTGTATGAATGGTATATGTTAAGTATTAATAAGGTATTATTAAACTTTCCTTTGTATCAAGGGTGATAATATGATTGATGTATATCGATACTAAGTATGAGTTTAATAGTGAGTATGAATAATATAAGATTGAGATGAGTATGAATTGTATTATTTGAGTACAAGTATGTGCATGAACTTGAATAATGAGAATGATTATGAATGTAAGTTGATGTGTTGAAGTGAGGAAATAAGGTGGAAGTAGGAAGTGTTGTTTATTTGCAGGTTTTGTATCTTGGGAAATGTTATAGTGCAACCGACACTATGCCGGAATTTCAGTAGAATTGTAGTATAGATGGAAACTACGAATTTTCGGTGGCTTTACGCCTACCCATACCATAGGATCGTCATATCTCAAAAGTAAGATGTGACAAGAACCTAATTATATATTAGCTCATTCAACATCTTATATTTAATCCATGTGAGATTTATATCTTAATACTCCCCCTCAAGTGACAACTGAGTCAAGATAATTAAACTTAGTTGACACTTGCAAATTTTTTATGTTAACTAGGTTGATACAATTGAAAGCCCAAAAGGGCGAAGAAACAAATTTAAAAGCCTATCACTGGGCGAAAGATAATTGAAAGAAACCCACCACGGGGTAAGAATTAAAATCAAACTAAACCTGGAATATACCGAAAATTGAAAGAGAAATTGAAATCTCAGTCCCAATTATGATAGAACAGGGGTAGGTACATGGATCATTTTCCCGCTCTGATACTATCTTACAATTGTTGGAGCTTATATATTATTGGAGCTTTTGAGGTTGGAGAACCCAATTATATATTAGCTCATTCAACATCTTATATTTAATCTATGTGGGATTTATATCTTAACATTCACTAAACTTTCTTTCTAAAATTAAGATTCATTTGGCAAGTGAAACCCAAGATCTTAGAGGTAGATGATTCTTCTAGTTTCTTTAGAAGATCTCCAAGTAGGTCTAGAGGATAGATCGGTGGATCCAATGAGCCTAAGGAAGGACGAAGCTGACTTTAATGATGATCAAAGCCTAGGTAGTGATATCTTGGTATGAAATGATCAGGGAGTTATTGGGAAGTCATTGATGGAGATCTTGATGATGGTGATTCTGATATAAGGCCCTAGTGTATATATTAATGGTGATTTGGCCTTGCTGGAGATCATCATAATTGGAGATGCTGGCACCGAAAATGATAGAGAAATTAAGAGTTGAAGAGGAACTTGAGGGGTGCCGCAAAGCTGAAACTGAAGATGGATATATAAGAGGTAAAATTATAGGAATGTAGAATTTTTATTGTATGTAAGTAAAGAAATACATGAACAATATGATGAAACTCCTCCTTGCATTTCATTAAATTCCATTCCCTCGCTGACCTCTTATTAATTCATTATTTTCATTAGTGTTATTGTTACCATCACCTTCGGTGGGTAACCTAATATTCTATTTTCTTTGCAAGTTCTATCAAAAAATGAAATCGACAAAGTCATTCAGGCCGAAGCCATTATTTTGTAAGCGAGGTCATTCTGACCGAAGCTATATTGTTGCAAATGAAATAGTCTTAATTGTAATAGAAGAAGGTCATTTGGACTGAAAATCACTATATTGTAATCGAAGTCATTTGGGCTAATTTTATGATTGAAATGAAATGAAAAGTTTTCTTCTTAAGTATTACTGGTATCTATTGAATATTAAATTGACAAAACACCCAACTAATGAGGGTATTCATTAGACCAAGTACTTTGGTGACTCGATAGATCGAGTCTAGAAACTAAGTCAGATATATTCTCACAAGCATGCGAAGATGTTTCTTGGATATGTAGCAGTCTATGATTGTTATGAAGAGTATATGAGTCAACTCATAGTGCCTTCGATGGAAATTATTACTTGTACCACGATGGTATATGATGGTGCTACAATTTCAGAGACTTTTGGGTTAGTGGTTTGTCCCACCATTAGATCTTTGATGGATAATGAAATGAGATTTGGCGGTAATGTGGATTTGTCATGACTCGACTTTCGAGCCGCGACGATCCTAGGGCATGGGTAGGCTTAAGGCCACCGAAAACCTGTAGGAACCTCATCATTCGATCATGTACAATCTCATACAATTTTCCAAGATCAGAACCAAACAACCATACTATTCCACATCCATTAATAACATTCAATATTCAATTACAATGTCATCTTCAATAGCTTAATGTTTAGAAGGCCCAAAATGAATATCACTAATACAAATATCATTCATTACATTTACCATAAAGCGAGCTATTACATTGATCACTTGAGTTTTCGAGGGTAAAGAAGAAGGACGCCTTGGAAACTAAACCGATAAATCTTAGTTCACCTGAAAAATGGAATCACTAATGAGATAACGCAATGAGTAAAGATTATAGTACCATAACCTGTGTAGCTTGGTGATTCAAGGTCGGTTTATAATAACAGTTCATGGTTCACATTTCATTAGTAATAACCAATCGGTTCAATAATAACAAACAATTGGATTCAATATCAATAAGCAATAGGTTCAAATTCAATACACAATCGTTTCAATAATATCAATCGATTGGGTCAATAACAATAACATATCATATTCAGCAGAATCATATCAGTACAGTACGAGAATCAAGTAACTATGT
>CATKHJ010069502.1:0-15381 GCA_949750685.1 Vernicia montana
TAATTTATACTTACTAAATTAGAAGATATTCTTCTAATAGATTAATGATTATTAGATATATTAGATGACCTAAAAAATTTATATAAATTCTTGTATAGAAGGTAACAAAAAATATTAAGATTTAATATTTATTAGATGATCTTATATTAAAATCAATAAACCACTTTTTTAAATTTTAATGTGGAAAAATAATTTTTCATTTTCTTTCTAAAGTTTAAATTAGAAAAATATTTTCACTTAAAAAATTAAAAGAATATTTTAAATGAAAAAAAAAGTAACCAATGGTTTTAAATTCATAGATTGATTTTTAGGAAAAAAATATTGTTTGAATTTATGAAAATTAAATAAAATTGAAGAATATTTTAATAAAAAATATTTTAAAAAAATATTAGTGAAAATAATTAAAAGAATTTTTTGAATAAAAAAATAATTAAATTAATAAAAAAGCAAAAAATATAAATGACCCGAAAAATACTAAATTTTAGAAATTTTTCTAATGTGGTCACTGTGAGCGGCTTATTGGGCTTTGCACTCAATTTTTAGTGTGACGTCGACACTTTCGCCCAGCCCATCATAGGCATGGTGAGAGTAAAAAGTTGCCACTCGGACACATTCCGATATACTGATCCAAGTTTGATTCAAGGATAGGAGATCTTTAGAAGCCCAACCTCTCATAAATGAATACAAGCCTGAGAGATATGGGTTTGAGAGGTCGTTCTTAATTTGTATTGATCTGTTTGGCATTGCTATGTAGTTCCCTTTATGTTTTATTTATCAAAAAAAATTATTTTTATACAATAATAATAACAAAATATGCATTTCAATCAATCAATAATCAATACATCATCATATGATAATATTAAATCCAAATAAAATAGGATCTACCTCCGTGACAACCCAAAAACTATAAATAAATTAGAAAAGAAAGGATAAATGAGATTTAAACAAAAAAAATATAAAGAAAAAGGTAGGAAAAGAGGGGACTAAACCCAAAAGATGAGACTAACTACCTTTAAGAGGATGGAAAATAGATATGGAAGTCCACTCGACTAAGGTAAACTAGTTGGAATATAAACATAACTATCACACAAAACAACCTCCTTTGGGTCGTTTGGGGCATGGAACGCCTCCCCTAGGAGCCGTTTGGGCTCAAATGGCTTGTTCACTGGCCGTTTGATACATAATGGCCTCTATCTTATGTTTTTCTATACTTTTGAGATTTTTTTTGAAAAATATACCAAAGTATCTCTGATTCTTAGTGTTTTTCATTAAATCAAACATAAATATAGTAAAGAATCAAACAAAAACAATAAATAGATAAAATAGACTCAAAATCAAAGAAAACATATCAAAACTTAATCATATGCCATAAATGAATTTTTGTACTTATGAACTTAAAAAAGAAGTGATTTAACATTATATTTCATATAAAAATCATATAACCAATCTCAAAGCATGTTTTTAATGATAAAAACATTATTTAACATTAACAATTAAATCAAAAATATAAATTTATTATCAAAAAGCCATTTTTATGAATAAAACTCCATCTTTAAGAAAGGAAACATCGTTTTCATACCATAAACTCAACACATGATCATAATTAGATAGAAAATTATACAAATATGAATAAAATATCATTATAAACATGAATCAATGATACAAATGTAAAATAAAGTTTTAAAACAAAAAGAACCATATCAATTGATATAAGCTTTGTAATACTCCAAGTTCTGACTAGTCATAGTAGATAGTTAAAGATGAACGAGGATAGACCTCGACAACAAGGGTGCTTGAGTGAGACTTGTTGGACTATGATAAGATTGGTGACAAAAGTGAGAATGTAGGATGAATGATCAGAGACATAAAAATATATCATAAGACAAACCTACATGGGAGATGATAAAAATAATGATGAGAGACATTCCATGAAGAGGAATATTAATATAATAGGTGAACATGATATGGTGTAGCGGTGAGCAAAATCGAACCGAACCGACTGATTCGATTCGATTCGGTTCAGTTTGAAAATTTAAAAACCAAATTAAATTTCGGTTCAGTTTTTACCCAAAAAATTTCAGTTAAAACCAAACCGACTGAACTTTATATATATATATATATATATATATATATATTAAACATATATTAAATTTTATTTGAAATTTATCTCAAATTTATAAATAAAAAAAAAGGAGAAATAGCAAAAAAACAAAACCAGCCTTAACCGATTCGGTTTGGTTTGATTTTTTACTCTAAGTTCGGTTCAGTTCGATTTGGTAAAAATGCAATTTCGGTTATACCGTTTGCACACTCCTAATATGGTAAACAAAGAGCGAAGAGCTTGATGATAGTAAGCGAATAGATGGGTTAGGTCCAGTGAGATGAGTGAAGCGAACATGTGGCGAACCTAAGACCTCGATAATGAAGCCTAGTGAGTCAACAAAATATGAAGAGAAACATGTAAACCTAGACTAGAATAGATGAAGAAGAGTTGTAGACTCGATGATAAAACTTAAATGATCAATATATGTTTATAAGGAATAAATGGTAAATTCAATGACAAGAGACTTCAGTGTTTTAGATGACTAGTGAAACGAACTAATGGGTTTGTAATGATGAAGAGTAAGTGATTAGTGGAGATAAATATTTTATTGTAATGGTGATAGGTACTGATTAGACGGAAGCTCACCTATCACAGATAGATTTTCTCTAGACCATTAATAATGTTTTCTTTTCCAAGAAAGATTTTGTCGTCTCAATAAAGAAAATTTACGTTTCTAATGTGGAAAGTCTTTTCACTTAACATTATTGTCCAGCTTTACGTCTTTCCATAACAGAAGTCATAATTGATCCTTCTTTATTTAAAGACCCAAAACCCTTCAGTTTCATTTTGAACGATTACATCTCTCTTTAAGTTTAAATTCTGAGTTTTCTCCAAAACTCAAAAGAAACCAGATTTTCAATCTAAAACTCTCTCTCTCCCTCTCTAAACTTTCTTCTGAGATGGTAATTGATTGTAAATAAAACCTAAAGCCTAAAGGATGGATATTTTTTCAATTTTATTAGAAGAGCTACAAATGGGTTTAGACGACATATTAATGGGTCTAGTAAGCCTAAGAATGGATGAGGCCAATCACGGTGATGATCAAAACCTAGGTGATGATGTCTAGTTCTAGGATGATCTGGGAATTATTAAAGAGCCACCTGTGGAGATTTTGATCGTAATTATGTGGATCTTTATTATTAGGACAACTGCCATCAGAAAGGATGGAGGTCTATATTGAAGGAAATGGCACCCAAAAGTGATGGCAGAAATCAAGAGTGGGAAAAAAGGAACTTAAAGGGGTGCTGCAGAGCCTGATCGGGGGATATAACGAAGAGGTAAGATTATAGGAATGTGTTTCCTTTTGTTTTAAAAGTTAATGAAATGTATGAACATCTTGATGAAAATTTCCTTATGTACTTCGTTGAAAACCATTTCTTTGCTAACTTTATATGTTTTATTGCTTTCATTAATATTGTGGTTACCATCACCTTCAGTGGGTAACTTAATGTGTACTTTCCATATAAGTTCTCTTGAAAAGTGAATTTGGCGAAGCCACTCTTATGTAAGTGAGGTCATTTGGACCGAAGCTGCATTGTTATAACTTGGATAGTCCTGATTGTAAACAAATTTCATTGTAATCAAAGTCGATCTTGTAATCGACGAAGGTCATTTGGACTGAAGTCATCCCATTGTAATCAAAACTATTTGGGTTAACTATATGAATGGAATAATGTGAATGTTTCTTTTAAACATTATTGTTATATATGTATAAGTGTATTAAATGTTAAATTGATAGAACGCCCAACTAATGAGGGTATTCATTAGACCAAATGCACTGATGACTCGAATGATCGGGTCTATAAACTAAGTCATACGTATTCTCTCAGGCATGCAGAGATGTTTCTTGGGTTAGTAGCAACCTATGATTGTTACGAAGGGCATATGAGTTCGCTCCACTATGCCTTCGACTGTTTATTGCGTATACCACGATGGTATTATGATGGTGCTACAATGATGGAGACTTTTGATTAGTGGCTCGTACACCATTAGATCTCTGATGGGTAAAGTTTAAGTGAGGTTTACGGTAATGTGAAAAAGAACCCGACTCACAAAAGAATGTTTCTATCAATTTAATGAAAGGAGAATGCTTTATAAAAAAAATGTATATATGTATATTTTTGATATTATGATCCTTGAAATTGATTTCCATAATGTTGTGATTCTTACTATAATGATTTCATGCTTAAGTGTATTATGATAATTGCTTATCATTGTATAGTTCACTTTGTCACTGCATACTCATAATTTTTTTTTTTTTTTTGTCTTTAATGCACTTCTATGATTTTACTGAATTGACGGCTCACGGCATCTTCTGTGGATTTCAAGATTTAGGGTAGAATTTCTCAAGTAAACGATCTTAGAGAAGTTACAAGCGAAGGCCTAAGGCCCTCGTACTGAGCGAAAAGGCTCTAGCTATTTATGACAAAGAAGGTATTCGAAGTTAGAGTAGAACATAGATTAGAAAGTTAAAATTTAATTGTAATTTTTATGACCTATAGTGAACTGTATTAGAAGAATATGAAGTGTAATGGAAAGTTAGGAATTCTAACTATTTCAAATATGTAACAAAGTAGTTTATATGAATAAAACAAGGAAGGCTTTTCTGATTAAGATAAATCTGTAACTGTGCATAATTAATTAATGTGGCCCATATAAGACTTCATATGGATGAACATATTTAAATAATGAGATTAGATCCTAGGTATAAGAAGGGTTCTATGAGGTAACCGATGGCCTTAAGCCTACCCGTACATTAGGACCGTCACACCTCAGTCAATTATAAGAGGTATGAGCTCACTATCGAGCCAATGTAACGAGGAGCTGAGGACGAGGCGTGACAAGCTCAGCCTAGGATAAACATGATAAATCACATATTTAAGACATAAGGAACGTGAGAAGAAGATAAATATGATTAAAAAAACATAATAAACGTGAAATTAATCCAAATTAGACCCATCAGAGTATGCACCTGTGATTTTTCGGATTCCAAAACGAAAGCTACTCGAATAAAACTTAATTCAATTAACCCAAAAATATAAAATGGAAAGATTAATCTTTCTTATTTATGCAACTAAGAACTATTAACTTTCATAAAGGTGTTTCCCAATCTCAAGATTATTTTGTTCTTCTATCTCTTCTTCTTCCTTCAAGGTTGAAATCTTTTCCAAAGTTAAAGTCCCGAATTCCCAAAGTTGACTCCAGAAGCTCCCTCCTCCCTTTTATGTTCTAAGATTTATGTATTTATAGCTTTTCCAACTAAATAGGGAGATGGAAACCCTATCTTAGAGTTTTCCTTTTATGAATTATAGAAGGAAGATCTTTTGAATACATTTTCTTAAGATTTTCTTTTAAATAGTCGAATAACTATACTAGAAAACACTTAAAAATATTGGAGTGGGCCTACCCATGTAAAAGTAAAGCCCAAAAATTGAAAATAAGCAGCTGAAATGGGCCAGGGAGCCATTTGGCACCCAAAGGTTTCCTTGGGAGCCGTTTGGGCCCAAATGGCTCAAGTGTGAGTCGTTTGGAGCCCAATAGCTCCTCAAGCCTGGTCTAGTGATATTCTGGTCTTCTTTGTAATTTATGAGGTCCCCCAAGTCTTTATAGGCTTGATTTTCCTATTTTACACCTTTTTTATACTTTTAGATTAATTTCATAAAGTTTTATCAATCAACTTTTTGCTAAGCAATATATTTCTAGATAGTCCTCATCATTGAGGTTTAAGGGGATCAAAATTAAATGCTTATAGTTTGCCCCCACTCTGGGCAAGACTTGTTTGGATAAAATTAAGTTCAAACAAAGCATAAGATTGATTTTTGATCTGGGTGAAGTAAGAAAACATACATGCACTTTGTCTGGCATCCTCCTTACTTCGGGTTGCTATCCCGTTTCATTGTGATTTGACCCTTTTGAATAAAATGACTTCTCCGAGCAAGTTGGCTCTCATGAGCGAATGGCTCCCTTGAGCACATTCTTTTTCTATTTAGTTCCATTGAGCAAATGGCTCATTTAAGAGCATTCTTTTTTTATTTAGCTCCTTTGAGCAAATGGCTCCCTTAAACGCATTCTTTTTTTTTTATTATTTATTTAGCTTCCTTGAGCACATTTTTTTTTATTATTTATTTAGATCCCTTGAGCACATTTTTTTTTTATTATTTATTTAGCTCCCTTGAGCAAATAATGTTTTCTTCTTTAGTGAAAATTCACTTTTTGTGATTTAATCTGCAAAACAAATATTCAAATTTAATTTCAAGTTAGCATCCTTGCTTATTTTCTCTCATATATTTTTACTTTTGCATTTTTTTTTCTGTTCGTTTTCTTTCTAATTTTCACTATGTTTTTTTCTAAAATTCTTTTGAAAACTTTCATTTTTTTCTTTTCTTCCTTCTTCTCTCTCTTTTTTTTTTCTTTTTCTTTTCTGGCTGTTTGCCACCAAATGATTGCACTCGGAGCAGTTTGGTGAGAAACGATTGATTTGATTGTCGTTTTGTTCCAAATGACCAAGGGTCAGCCTTGGCTGGTCTTTTTAAGTATTCCACCTCTTCTTCATTTGCCATTTGCAGAATTTTACTTTCCTTTTGCATTCTCTCAACTTCTAAGTTTCCATTTTGTTATTCTTAAGCAATCTTCAACCAAAACTCAATTAGTTTTGCTTCTTTCTTCTATTTTCACTTTCAAATTCATTTTATTAGCTTAAAATCATCAAGTGGCAGGCCCCCATATACTCTACTATTCATACCATATGCAGATTTTTGAGTTTTGAAATTAATTTCATCTTTCATCCACTCAAATTGCCATTTTCTTGTCAAATTTCCATTAAAACTCAACTAGTTTGCATTTTTTCTTGCATTTTCTTCTTCAAATTTATTTCTTTCTTTTAGAACTCAAAGTGGACGCCCATTGCTACTCCATTTTCACTACAATGTGTAGAATTTTCTAAGGTTTTATTATTCATCATCTTATTCCTTCTAATTTTGCAAATTTCTAAAATTTCTTACATAATCCATCTTTCTTCACTTCTTTCTTGTATTTAAGCATTCAATTTCTTTTTCTTTGTATCATTTCTTTAAATGACAGCCCCTATACCTCATCAACATCTTGCATATGAGCTTGAAGAGGAGAATTTAACTCAAGAACATGAAATTGAATTGATGAAGCAAATAATCCTCCTTTGGTGCCTCTCACTCATCCATTATCCAAGCTTTCCACTAATTATCTCATTGACAATCATATAATTGATCCAAATGCAGAAATTCCTCTTTTGGCATCTCCATCAACACATTTGAGTAGGACAAATTCAATCCAAGTAAGCTTTCTTCTCATTTCTATGCACTTTTGTTGATTATGCTTCATTTTTGCTTGAATTGTTGCTTAAGTTGTTGAATGTTTGCCATAAACTACTGCCCAAATAAAATTGAAGTGTCATTTCGAAGTAAGGGCTGACCAAGGGCCGTTTGGGATCAAATGGCTGTCCTTGGAGCCATTTAGGCCCAAATGCTTAGACAGGGAGCTATTTGACTCCTAACGGCTTCTGGTTCTACTACTTTCTGTATTTTTATGCTTTTCTCCATTTTTCACATATGTTCATGCATTCCCACGATATATTGATGCATTCTTGACTATCTAGACTTGCTGGATCTTTTGTAATTACATCTGTAACCCTGTTATGCATATTCTAACTATATTTGCTTATTGCAACCAATGATCAAAGGAATGGGCAACATCTGCACTACTCAAAAATGGTATGAGGAACATACCGACCGTGTGAAGATTCGATTTATGTGTATAAGCTTCGAGCCTCTGATGTTTTCTCTTCCTCTAACCTTTACTATGACAAATGGGGTTGCTATCACAACATTGTGTGAGCGATGGCCCGACACCACCCATACATTCTAACTTAGGTCCGAGGAGTATACCATCACTCTTAGGGATTTTATTGCTTTGACAGGGGTGCGCTGCTTAGGTTCCAGGGTTCCTTTAGACATAAATATCTATTCTCCTCGACGTGATTACTCTTGGATAGCTAAGTTGTTGGATACAGTTCCTGCCTGTTGTCGTGTAGACAAATCTATTTCCTATATTGCATTGATTCAAGAGATAGGGAGCCATCCTCCTTGTGATGCAATTGTTGTTGACCAGAGAGTTAGAGCTCTTTTTCTAGTCCTTCTGGGTACCACCATTTGCACCGTCACTCAGAGTATTGTCAACCTCTATTTCTTGCATGCTCTTGAAAACCTTGATGTTGTTTCTTCCTATGATTGGGGATGCATGGGGCTAGCTCTTCTGTACTATTATCTTAAAAAAAGTTTGCAGGAATTCTGAAGCAACCAAGACTAGAGTGGGAGGCTTTTGGCGTCTAATAGAGGTATTTTTTTTTCATTCTCCTTTCTAATTCTGTTCCTTTTTATTTTATTTTATGCATGTCATTCTTTCTTTTCATGTAGATTTGGGGATATGAACTAGACCTCATTGTAGGCGACTATCTCGGTTGGAGTCACGGTATCCCAAAATGTGCACGGTGGCTAAAGGTCAATAGAAGTCAGACACATGTTGCTTCTCATTGAGAGCGCATCAATGCAATGACCTAGAGAGATGTACAAACACAAACTTATTAGCTTAAATGCATTCATTGAGTTAGGTTACTTACTTGAGCAATCTTCTTTCTGTTTTGCAGATTAATTCGCAACTGTGAGGACCTCTCAACTTTTGGTTTGTGTATGTGACTAACTCTGCAGAGAAGGATTCTTCTCGAATACTACTAGAGGCACCAGAGTTTCGCATATGGTATTTAGGTGAGTGAGTCCATCGCTGGGATTTAAATGAATATATTAATTTTTTAGTAATAAATTCAAAATTAAAAAAATATTTTTTATTAATTTATTTTAAAATTAAGTGAATTATATTTCAAATCAAATTAAATAAATTATATTCAAGTGGAGTCAACGAATTTCTTTATTATTTGACTCTTAATTAATGAATTGAAATCATTTTGAATTTTATGATTCAAATGAATGATGGACATCAAATTTAAACAAAAGAGTTTGAATTTTACATGTGAGGTGAGAATTTTGCCATTTATGTAATCCCTTATATAGTGCAAAGAAAAGAAATAGCAAGAGAAAATTAAGTCTTGTGAAGCTCGCATATTATTCAATGAAATAACAGCCTATAAATAGGCAATACATGAAGAGGAAATAAATAAATAACTCCTACAAAATAGCAAATAGCATATTTTTTGCAACAATAAAGCCACCACTTCAACTATAAAACTTTTTCCTAAAGACTCGGTAACAAACACTTATCTAGAGTTTTCACAATATAATTTTAACACCCTCCCTTAAACTGATATCTACAGATATCAGTTTAGAGATAAACAAAATCTAACAATTTGTAGCACCATATTTTCTTAAAGCACATTTTTTAAAGAGCATATGCCAAGCATCTTTCTAAGCTTTTCAAAAACAACTTGCTTAAGTGGTTTAGTCAGAATATCAGCCACTTGATTTTCACTTTTGCAGAACACCAAATCAATTACACCATCATTGCAAAGATTACGTAAAAAATGATATCTAACATCGATATGTTTGCTTCTTTCATGAAGAAATGGATTCTTTGAAATCTTGATCGCAGAGACATTATCACAATAAATTGTGGCTGTACCTTGCTGTAGACTCCTTAATGTTTCTAGGACTCTTCTCAACCAGATAGCTTGACATGAACATGATGCTGCCGAAATAAATTCAGCTTCTGTGGTTGATAAAGTCACAATTTGTTGCTTCTTTGATGACCATGATACAACTCCAAAGCACAATATGAAAACAAAACCGGAAGTACTTTTTCTATCATCAAGATCTCCAGCATAATCACTATCCAAAAAACCAATCAAGCTTTGACTTTTCACCATTTTTATATAAAATTCCAAAATCTGCAGTGCCTTTCAAATAACAGAAAATTCTCTTTGTAGCTAAGAGATGAACTTCAGTTGGACTTTCCATGTATCTGCTGATTAAACTGACAGCATGCATGATATACGGTCTAGTTGATGTCAAGCACATAAGACTCCCAACAATTTGCTTGTACAAAGTAGCATCCACCTTTCTTCCTGCTTCATTCTTTTTGAGTTTAAGACCAGGTTCAGTTAGAGTAGAAACAGAATTGCAATCCTTCATTTTAAACCTGTCTAAAACTTCCAGAACATATTTTTTTTTTTTGTGAAATGAAGATAGTAGTAGTTGTTTGTACAACTTCAATCCCAAGGAAGTAATGCATTAATCCCAAATCTGGCATTTCAAATTCAGTCATCATATTTTTCTTAAAAACTTCAATCATGACTTTATCATTACTAGTGTATATCATATCATCTATATAAACACATACAATAAGAATTTTTCCATTGTGGCCTAGCTTTGTAAACAGTGTGTGCTCATGAGGACATTTATAAAAGCCTTCTTTAGAAAAATAAGCATCAATACGGCTATACCAAGCTCTAGGTGCTTATTTTAGTCTGTATAGTGCCTTTTTCAATTTGTATACCTTGGTCTCAATTCCTTGCTTCACATATCTAAGAGGCTGATCAACGTACACTTCTTCTTGCAGCTCACCATGTAAAAATGCAGACTTCACATCTAACTGATATATTTTCCATGAATTTTGAGTAGCTATAGAAAGTACCAATCGAATAGTGTCTAGTCTTGCTACTGGAGCGAACACTTCTTTGTAATCAATGCTAAATTCTTGCCTGTACCATTTTGCGACAAGTCGGGCTTTAAACTTGTTAACTTTACCATTCTTGTTTAGTTTTGTTTTGTAAATCCATTTGACACCTATGGATTTGTGGCCTTTTGAAAGATCTGTCAACTCCCAGGTGTTATTCTTTACGATTGATTTGATCTCCTCATTCATAGTTATTTGCCATTTAGAGTCTTTGGCAGCTTCTTGGTATGTAAGAGGATTACAATCTGCAAACAAAACAAGGTGAGCAATTTGGTCATCATCAAAAAATTCATCTCTACTTACATAATCTATCATCCAAGCTGGTCGCTTCCTTAAGTGTGGCTCATCATTAATTGGATCATCAACTATCTGATTTTCATTAAATGATTGCATTTGAGCAATCTCATTATCTGTATTTGAAGATTGCACTTGTGGTTTTATCTTGTCTTCCTCTTCATCAAATGAAACTGAAATGTGCTGCTGCATTGGATCATTTTTTGCCCAATTCCATATATTTTCTTCATCAAAAGTGACATCTCTGCTAGTCACAATCCTTTTCATGAGAGGATTGAATAATTTATATGCTTTTGAAACTTCACTTACGCCAAGAAAGACACACTTTTCAGCCTTATCATCAAGCTTCTTCCGTTTCTCATTTGGAATATGCGCAGAAGCAATGCAGCCAAATATTTTGAAGTGATCTACAGCTGGTTTCACCCCACTCCAAGCTTCCTCAAGTGTCATGTTTTGGACAACAAAAGTAGGGCTTCTATTCAACACATGGATGCTCCAATTTACTGCCTCAGGCCAAAAACTCTTTGGGATGTTCCCTTTTGCCAACAAGCTTCTTACCATATTAAGAATTGTTTTATTTTTTCTCTCTGATACTCCATTTTGCTGAGGTGTGTAGGCAGTTGTAAGTTCTTTTCGAATACCTTGGCTTTCACAGAAAACTTCAAATTCTCTTGAACAAAATTCTCCACCAAGATCTATATGGAGAGTTTTAATGGATTTTCCTGCTTCGTTCTCAACACGTGCCTTGAAGCTTTTGAATGCACTAAAAGCTTCTGATTTTTCCTGCAAAAAGTAAACCCACGTCTTTCGACTATAATCATCAATAAAGGTAATTAAGTATTATTTACCCCCATTAGACAATGGATTTATAGGTCCACAAATATCTGAATAAACCAGCTCCAAGATATTTTTTGCTCTCCATGACTTTCCTTGTGGGAATTGAGTACGATGTTGTTTGCTAATAACACATTCTTCACAAACTTGGGAAGGAACAACAATTGTAGGAAGACCTATCACCATATTCTTTCGTTAAAGAGTTGTTAATCCACTAAAACTCAAGTGTGCATATCAAAAGTGCCATATCCATGATAGATCATTCACCTTAGCCTTTAAGAAAGTTTAGGCATTCTTGATTTGCAGTAGAAACAATCTATTTGAACTCATTTGAACAATAGCTACTGCTCCTCTTGAAGGATCATATATCTCACAAGTTCCTTTTTGAATAGTTATAACATAACCTTTTTCTTGCAATTGACTAGCACTCAACAAATTACTTTTCAAATCAGGAACATAAAAGACATTAGAGATTGTTTCTATGAAACCATTTTTGGTACTTATTGTGATGTCACCTTTTCCCTTAACTTTTGCTGTAGAACAATCACCAAAACTCACAGTAGTATGAAAATTTTCATTTAAGTGAGAAAAGGAAGACTTACATCCACACATATGGTTGCTGCAGCCTATGTCCACATACCAAACATTTGGTTCACCATCTTCCTTGACATGATAAGTCATCAACAAAGTTTTTGTCTCATTTTCTACAAAATTCGATCTTTCCATATTTTCTCTACGATTTGGCAATCTAGTATAACATTCAGATTGATAATGACCAAGGTTATGACACCTATAGCACTCTATCTTGGATTTGTCAAAATGTTGGCTTTTACTTCTGTTTTGAAAATTTGATTGTTCTTCATCATTTCTGAGATTTTCATACTGCCAGCTTCCATTTCTGTTACCTTGACCTCTTCCTCCACTTTGAAAATCTGATGATTCTTCACCAATTCTGAAATTTTGGTTTTGCCAACTTCTATAGCCTTGTCCTCCTCTTCCTCTGCCTCGACTTGCTGATCGATTGGTATTGAAGTGTTGTTGTTAGTTGAAGCCTTCAAAGCTTGCTCTTCTATATCTTGTTGGATTACTTTCTTTTCATGAACTAATAAAAAACTCTGCAATTTATCAATTGAAAGATCATCAATATCTTTAGATTCTTCTATAGAACAAACAACAAAATTAAATTTTGGAGTCATTGACTGAAGAATCTTTTCAATGATGGTGGCATCCTCCATCTTTTCACCATGGATCCGCATCTTGTTGGCAATTGTCATTGTCCTTGAAAAATAATCGGTAACAGACTCGCCCGACTTCATACGCAAATTTTCGAATTCAATACGAAGTCCTTGAAGTTGCATACGCTTTGCCTTTGCATTCCCTTGATATTTTTTCTTCATTGCATCCCAAATATCCTTAGAGGTGTCTTTGCAAAGAATTGTCTCTAAGGATGATCGATCAATGGCTTCAAAAAGATAGTTTTTGGCCTTGAGATCCTTCAACTTCAATGCTTCCAACTCAATTTTTTGTGTATCTGTTAATCCTACAACTGGTTCTGCTACTCTAGATTCAATAACATGCCAATACTCCTTGGATCTTAGGAAATTCTCCATCAGCATGCTCCAATGATCATAGTGACCATCGAAGCGAGGAATTACAGGTTGCACAAAATTTTCAGAGGCCATTGCTCTACACAACTGCTGCTGCTAAAAAAAAATTGGAGATATTCCTTTTTTTTTTTTTTTTTTATGTTAAGTAGTTTTGCTCTGATACCACTGATATAGTGCAAAGAAAAGAAATAGCAAGAGAAAATTAAGTCTTGTGAAGCTCACGTATTATTCAATGAAATAACAGCCTATAAATAGGCAATACATGAAGAAGAAATAAACAAATAACTTCTACAAAATAGCAAATAGTAGATTTTCTGCAACAATAAAGCCACCATTTCAATTACAAAACTTTTTCCTAAAGACTCGGTAACAAACACTTATCTAGAGCTTTCACAATATAATTTTAACAATCCCAAGTCCCAATAGTTAAGGTATATATGCATATATACATATCAATGTTTTCAAATTCGCTCGATCTTATAATCAATTAAGGTAGAGGTTCACGAGTTAGAAGTTCAACTAGATCGAATCAGGGTCGAACTAGAATTTTAAATAATATCATATATTTGTTATTTATATATTAAAAATAAATATACTATATATATAATTAAAATTAACAAACATTATCAGAGCAATTAATGAACATTACTTAGAAGTAATTGTTAGAAAATTATGGTAAATTAACTCATTAAGTAACTATTTTAATATCTAAATTTAGGTGAGTCTCACTAATCGGTAATGAGAAGTCTACTCTGATTTATGTTCTCTTACATAAGAAATATGAATTTGAATATTCATATGCTCAAAATGGTGAATGGATGAATGATGATTTGAATCTCATAGTAAGCTTTATGCTAAGAAAAATGAGTTATCCCACATTAGAAACATACAAAATTGGAATGGGTATATATTGAAAGGCTCATTCTTTTAATGCTAAGAAAGTAGCTAAAGAGACTCTCTATCGTGCGAAGGGGTGAAAATCCACGTTCCAAACCTAGATTCAACTTGTGAGCGCGTGACCTGCATACACGAATGTCGGATCGAAATGGTCTGGCCCATGCCTGTTTGGTTTTGCACTTTTTTTTCCTCCATTGACAATTTTTTTTTGGCAAAAAAAAATTTTCCCTCAATCCGGTTACTGAATTTTTTCCTCATGCCAGATCACCGATTATTCGGTCGATTCACCGGATTTTCCTCGAGTTTCTTGGCTAAATTGAACCAGTTTGAGAATCGATTTGTGATTTTTTCGATTGAATCAACCGGATCGGTCTAATTTTAACAACTATGATACATATACTTAGACAGTTAGAGTATTTCTAAGGATGCTCTTTATTTTAAATAGTATATTTTGTTTAATAGAGAGCATTTTAGTTGACAAAAAGTAGAAAACTTTACTCAAATACAATAGATTCTTCCATAAATATTTTTGTTTTGCTATTTATTTTACTTTATCTTATAAGTATTAATGATTTTAATTTTTGTAATTTTTTCCTTTTTTAAATTTGTACAATAGAAAAAAAATAGTACTAAAATTATAAGTAATAAAGTACATGAAAACTTGTACTGAATTAATTAAAATTACAATAGAGAGTAATATTTGATTCTCTAAATATAGAAAGTTAAACTAATTTTTTTCTTTATTTTTAAAAGATAAAGAGTTTATTAAAATTTTATTTTTTAAAATGGCTCTTTATAATAAAAAATTTAACACATATAAAGGGTATATTGGAGTTGCTTTTAGACATAAAAGAAGAGAAAATGAGGAGAGAAGTAAACTTGGAAATAGTACCAAAGATGATACAAGTGACAATTATATAAATGAAAGGG
>CATKHJ010069547.1:0-10621 GCA_949750685.1 Vernicia montana
ATATATATATATATATATATATATATATATATATATATATATATATATATATAATCAAAATTATCCCTTAAAAATTAATATAAACTTATGGTTTGCTCTTATCATTTTGAATTTGATTGCCGTGTATAAAATTCATATAGAATAATTATAATTTTTTATTATATTTTTTATTTAAATCCAAACAGACACTATAAGCGAAGTCAGAGACCTTAAGTCAGGCAACAAAAGTCTAAAAGCCCATTAGTTTTAGCCTTTTTCTACAATGTATTCTAAAATATAAAGTATAGCAGAAAAATACATAATAAATCACTTTTTTTTTTTTTTTTGGTAGCATCACATAATTAACCTTCATCTTTTTTTTTTCAGGGGATAAATATTAAAAATATTATAATATAATATACTATTATAAACATTTTAAAAAATTGAGGGGGACAATTGCACACATTCAATTCTCAGTGTTTCCGCCTATGACTATATATGGTAAACCAAATACACTTTTTGAGCTATTGAATATCCAAAAGCTTTCAAAAGCCAATCCAGCCACCATGTGGTAAACAACACTTGCATAGTACAAACATTACATTAATAGTATGTTTGTTAATGAAAATAGGTTGAATTATAAATTACTTCTTAAAATGGAATTTTAAAAGATCAGTCAAACTTTCGTCAAAAAAAAATGATCAATCAAACTCTTAATATAAAGCATATAATTTCTGAAGATTTCTTAACAAAGCAACAACATAGTGAACCAAACATGATCTTGGTATATAATGATGGATTCATAGAATCTCATTATGTAAGAAATTCATGAGAAGCTTTTAAATGCAAGCCAAACTTTACATTGTTGATTGTAACTATTTAGCTCCATTCCAACATATTCAAAAAGCAAACTTCGCACTCATGCATAGAATGACAGTAGTGCATATCTTGACTTAGACAAAATCTCAAATTCGAATCCCCTCCCTTGTAAGTAAAAAAAAAAAAAAAAAAAAGGCCAACTCCCACTCACAACCCTCTAATAAACACAAAACAAAACACTTTTTCCTTCCTCTCAAAACAAAAAATATATATATATATATATATATATATATATATATATATATACAAATATATATAGAAAGTGATTAACTATGAACATCAAAGATTGAAATAACATTTAATAGAAATTATACCTTGCAATTTCGCACCCACCCCCAAAGAAAAACACCTTCTAGGCTTTTCTCTTCAATTAGGGATCGATTGATCGATCATTTGATCAGCTACTATGTATTGTTATTTTTCCATAGAGACCTCAAATGATAGATTTGATCTTGAAGTTACTTCAATGTGTCTTGTTAGAGCGACCGATCAAATAATCCTTGAGCAGCCATTTAGTTATGTCAAAAATCAAGCCTGAAATCTCATTAATGGCGATTTATACTCGCCGGGGCACGCTGAAGAGCAACAAAACTCTTTCCCCAAGCGTCAAACATTTCACCATTATAAGAAGACCAAAGAGAGAGTCCATTCTTGGACAATAAGCTATGATCAAAGCAAGTATCATCATGAATTCCTATTCGTTGCCTTGGCGTGCTCATTGACCTTGCCTTCGCCCTTGCAGATTCGGTTGCAGCCATATAAGTTGGGAAAACAGGACAATTTAGGACAGAACTGTCATCCCCTGAAGTCATACTCCGTTTTGTTCGACAAAATGATCTTCTAGGAAATGAAAGTACTGGTGAATTCAATCCTTCTATGGAATCTTGTTTTCTTGTACTTCTCGTTTTAATTTGTACTCCACCAAATAAATCACCAGCTGATTTCAGATTCTCCAATCCTTCTCTGGTGTATGCCTCTTTGTTCGAAAACTGTTCAAGCCAGAGGCTTTGTGTATTAGTTTCCTTGTGGGGCAGTGATTCTTCAAGCATTTGAGTACTTGTCCTCTCCTGAAATAGAAAATAATTTGCAGATTCTGAACATTAGAAAAGAAGCCTGAGACACTGTTAAATTATTATCAAAGTTCTGTTCTTTCGGCCATTGAGCTAATGGCCCAGTGGTCAAGTACATGCATGCATGTCTTGTAGTGCAAGAGGCCAGATATTCAAATCCTGACAATCTCCTTCCCCCAATAAATGGAGTGAAAGAAAAATGGAAAATTAAGATGTGAGATAAAAATTACCCGGTGAGACAATGAGTATTTCATCATCCGGTCCCTTTTGATACTAGCCTTTTGCCTTTTGAACCATAAGGTTTCCATGTCTTCCTTTGAAAGCATGCTGTAATCCCAACATCTTTGGCTTTTACATTCAAGCTGTCCATAAATTTAAACGAAAAATAAAAATGTCTAATAATTTTACAGATAAAGAAGAAAAATTCAGCAAACTATGTATATAAGTTTTCGATTTTACCATTTGAACTAATTGAGGATCTTGTTTAAGGTTCTTCCCCTGCACAGATCAAAACAAAAATTACTGTCAAATTACATGGAAACTTCTCTTCTCAACAATTAAATTTTCCTCCAAAAAAAATACTTGCAAATCATCTCACCTACCTTACCATCCACGTCTCCCAATTCGTTGGACTTGAATAGTTGCTTAGTTTCACCATCTATGTTATTAGAAATACTTTTAGCTTGGACCTGAGTTCGCATTTTAGCATTTGATGGCAAATGCTTCGATTTCATGACTACTTGGCGTCTAACAGCTTGTCCGCGAACAATGGCTTGAAGCCTCACCAGTCCCTTCAATGCTCGCAAAGCTTTCCTTGCCTGTTTCATTCCAATTCAGAATTTCAGAAGTTCTGAAAATAGCATTGCACAATTTGGTTGATAGGAATTTAGAGTACAAGCCAAAACTAGCATACAAGTACTTTTTGGAATAGCATGAAGAGAACTAACTGCCGAGCTACTGTTTATTAATTCAGTTATTTCAGTACCAATTAAGAGAAGCAAGAAAGGAATTTTCTTGGCAACACATGAAATTTCTTTTTCAAATTTCAGATGTCATTTGTCAGTAACATTCTCAATCACTACTTTTCCTGAAGGTTACTCCATCAAGAATGACTTCAAATATTGATTAGAGTTAATCAAAGCTAGTAACTCAATTAAAACATCATCTCCCTCTCTGTCTATATTGAACACTAGAATCTTCTATACAATTCTTGAAATTCTTTAGCCCAATTTCAACAACCTATCAGTGAATTTCAGCATTATCATTATTCAATGAATATTAGCAAAATAACTCAACTTCAAGTTTATTACAATAAATTCACTATTGCAAAAATGTTTAAGAGGTTAAAAGATGAAGGAGCAAACTTATTTACCGAACCAACCCTTTTTTTTTTCACCATTAATGGGGAAAGAATCAAACTTGGGTTTATTGTCTGTGCCTACCGAACCAACCCTTTGAATTAAAGTTACAGAACTATGTTGTAAAAATTTTACTCAGATATCACGTCAAAATTTTTCCTGAAATTCTATCAAAATCTAAAATAATAACATTGAAATAAGATCAATAATACAAATTAAAGTCTTGTGATGTGGTAAAATCAATGACAAGTTTAATGAGAATTGGTGAAATTTAGCCTAAATTCTTTGAAAGTGCTTTCATCACCCCCTGATATATAGCCACTTCTAATTCTAATGCAATAATAAAAGTAAATGATATATTAGCCTAGTGGTACTGGAGCCCTCCCTCTACGGCTGAAAGGTTTCGACTTAGAGTTCCAATTGGAGCCAAATTTACCAAAAAGAAAACTAATATATATAACAAAATGAAGAAGAAGAAAATTTGATCTTAATCTTACAAGATATGCACGGAAAGCACTCTGTATCTTAATAGCAGCCATGTGTTCATCTTTCTTGGTGAAATGATGATGATGATGATGATGACAAGATTGAGAAGAACCAGTGAGCCGGACAACCTCAGCAGCTGCCTGAGCAGCAGCAACCGCAGCCTCAGCAGCAGCTGCCGTCGCAAGAGCTACAGTCACAGCAAACTTCCTCTGTTTCTCTGTTGCTTCATCAATTGCCCTCTGTGGTGATGGAAGAAGCAGTACAGGGCGTTGCTTAAACTTTAGCCTTCCAAGAATCAATCTCCATCTCTTTAATTTCTAAAAATTCTCAGAAAATGAAAAAATTTTAGCAATTATTTTTTTCTATTAAAAGAAATTAAATAAAAAGAATAGTGTGGAAAAAAAAAGAAAAATGAACCTTCTCTGTTTTTGGTTTTTCCTCTGAAATAAACAGCTTTCTGAACCAACCAAACCAGCAAGTCCTCTTTCCCATTGGAAATTTTTGTGAAACCACATCAACCCAATTTATTGAACCAATTCCATTTTCTACATTTCAAGTAAAAAACCTGAAATTTTGAAAAACAAACCACAAATCCACTAACCAATTTTATAAAAGTAAAGCATGAAAATAGGCAAAAAGACAATGTGTTCATATAGTCAAATTAAAGTTATTTCCTGTTTTTTTCACTTTTTTCCCAGTTTATGGTTATTGTTGAAATCTAAAACAATACCTTGACCATTTAATTAACCAAAAAAGGCAATAATTACATAAAACAATACCAATACCAATATCTTGTCTTGATTGAATTCCATGAATAGATAAAGAAATTATGCATAAATTCTTATCATCAAGAAAATGGAATGAATCTTGAATATCTTAAATCTTGAAGCTCGGTTGAAGAGTGTAGAAACTAGAAAGCAATCAAGAACCCATTGAAAATTGAAAATTGAAATGGGTTTTGGTTACTATTTTCAAGAATGTGTAGGTGAGAGAGAGTAGCAGTAGAAAGAAAGAGTATATAGAGGAAGGGAATAGAACAAGGGTATGAGAAATGGTGATTGACGTCTCATGAAACGGAAGCAAGAGGAGATGATGACACGTTAACAAAATTGTTCAACTTCATGGGGGTCCCATTCTCTCTCTCTCTCTCTTCCAACTGTCTTTTTTTTTTTTTCACAACTGCCACTGACCGTTTCAAATCTCTTTTCTTAACAGATTTATTACTCTATTATCCTTTAACTATAGTGATCAATATTTTCTCAATCGGCTCCGTTCTTTTTTCCATAGAATTAATTTTCTCTTCTTTGGTTATAAGTTAATAACATTAAAAAAAATTTTAATTTATAAAATTATAAACATATAATTTTAAATTTTTAAAATTTATTATTAAATATAAAAAAAAATATAAAAATAATAAATTATAATGATCACCAATAACAATCTATGGTGATAATCAATGACTGGTAGTGATCACCAATAGATATTATTAATCTGTAGATTAATAAGTGTATATTTATGTATTTTACTTTTATTATAATAAGTTTATTAAAATTTAGAAAATTACTTTTCTTTTTAAAAAGAAAAATTCATTTTCTTTATAAAATTTTTTACCCTATTTTAATCTCATATAATTTTAATTTATAAAACATTTTTATCTTTAAAATTTTAAAATATAATATTCTTAAATTTTTATATTATAGGACACTTAATTTTTTTAATACTAAGAGATCTAATGAACCATTAACTACACAATAAAAAATAATCAACCTCTAACACTCGCCATAAAATTAAAATATCACCTAGAACACTTAATTTAATCTCTCAAAATCTGACACTTTGTATCCACAATTTTGGGAACCGTGAGATCCATGGAATATTTGAGATGGAACTAATCTAACAGGCAGTGTTTGCATGTGAGATTTGTGTGTTTCCTCAACACTTACATTTATTGGGAGCCCATATATACAATGAGGCCATTTATAGTTTAATTTTATTTTATTTTTTAAACTTTTCAATAAAAAATTAATTTTCCATTAAAAAAATAAATAAATAATTTTAATATCTTATAATATTAATTAATTTTTTACCAATGTTTTTTCAAATTAAATCAATTGAATCATACATATCAATGAAATAATTAATAATTAGAATATTTCAATCACCAATTTAATTTTAGAAACATTATTATTAAATAAAAATTTTTATCAAAATTTAAATTCATAGCCTTTTACCTATAAAATAAATAATTAATCATATTAAAGAGTGGTGTCTATTTCTTTAACATATAGGAAATTTTAAAATAGATGGTATAAAAAAAAATTGAATGTCTTGGCTATATCTATTAATAAGAATATAGGACGTCCCGCGGAGGAACAGTGCCAAATTGGAGGGCAACATTGTCCAGCGGAGAAATATTTTGAGGATTATTCCGTCTTTTCCTCACGTTTCAGTTACCAAAAGCACCTTGATTGGTAATAACTCGGTAAGCATACATGTGTCCCATAATTAGTGCAAAATTAGAAGCATTTAAGCATGTTATGCATGTGCTCCTTTTCTCAAATATTATTTTCTCGGTCTTCTTCAACCACCTGGGATAACGAGTTAGTATGGGCATCCTCTTCAAAAATTGGGGATTTTGGCGAAAATTTGTGGGCTTTTGGCTAATAGTGAATTGCATTTTATTCCTAAAACACATTTAGTCATTGTATTAATATATAGGTATAGTTTTTTTTTTTTTTTTTTTTTCCCACCATCTCTTTATCCTTCATACAACCAAATATTATGAGAGCAACAGAAAGTGAATACCCCAATAAAAATGGATTAAATCAGAGGATTATTAAATTTAAAATATGTAGTTTAGTTAGGAACTAGGTGGTGATGTGAGGGATTCTTAAAAATTTACTTTTTTACTCATATTTTTTTTTATATTTTTAAAATATATATATATGGCCTCCCCAAATTTTTGAAAATTTTATTTTTACCTATATTTTTATACTATAACACTTTAAAATTAAATATTTACATATATTCTCTCATAAACTTAATTTTTTTTTTTTTTATTATATTTGACCCTCCAAATCTTTATGTCTAGTTCCGTCCCTAGTTAGGAATAGCAACTGTGAAGCTTTTGCAATTCTCATCTCCCATCCCATTAGTAATCAAGGCGGGTGAATAAAAAGACGTAGGTTAGAAATGGGTGTCCTCTCTATTTTTTTTTTTTTTAGAAATATCATGAATTTTCATTCATAATTAAAAATAGTATATTTTGATCTGAAAATAAAAATATAAAGTACATCAAAAAATACAATAAAATAGCTTGAATTTCTTCTAATATTCTCCAATCGTGTTAATAAAGCATTAGAACTGGTAACTCAGCGGAAAGCGTGTTCTACTTGGTGACTATTAAGCCACAAATCAACCATTTTTATATTTTTAAACAAGTACGATTGTTAGAATATCAATAACGAATTCAAAACCATAAAAATAAATTTAAAAATCATAAATAGTTTAAGAGAATAAAATATTTCTACAAAAGAAGAACACACTACTTTTATGAAAAAAGAACAAGTAAATTCCATCAAAAGAATAAAAACATCTAAAAAAGTGACTAAAAACAAAATGAACAATAATAAATCTATGCCAAAAAAATACACAAATTAACATATTTATAAGGATATGTATTTATTAAATAGAAATATTTAAGTAAAAAAAGATAAATGGACCAACGTCGATTAAAAGAAAAGATCGGTAGTAATTCAAAGAAAAAAACTTTAAAAAAGAAACAGAGAGAAAAAAGAAGAAAGACAATTAAGATTTTTTAAAGCAAAAGTTATTAAAAACTCCTAATGAGTGTCCTCATTTTAATATTTGAATATTTTGTATAATTATTTAAAAAATATATTTTAATAGTTATCATTAGATATAAGTATGCTTTTATATATTCTCATTAAGTAGACATGTATATATTACATATTGTTACTAAATATATAAGCATGATTTTATATTGTTATTCAGTTTCGGGCCTTAAAGTCACCCATTACCGAAACTAGAGCTGGAGGTGTTGGACCTGAGAAACTGAAAGTTGGGTTACTTTGTCTATATATATTAATGGGATTTTTTATGGCAAGTCTCGAGCCTTGAGGCCATCCATCATCGAGACTAAAGCTGTAGGTGCTAGACCTGAGCAACTAGAATTTGGATTACTCTGTTTTTGGGTCGGTGGCCTGCAAGAGAGAGGAAAAGAAGATAAAACAAGCATTAGAGGTCCAAGCCTTCGGTTTGGTGCAAGTGCTCCAATACTTAAGTTAGTGACTATATTTTTTGAGTAAAGGTTTGGAGAATTCGATTGTTTTCCCACCTCTTATCTTTTGGAGAAAAGCAAGTGTATTTAAATTGTATTTCCACCTCAGAGATTGAAGTCATCCACTTCTGATTGATGGGTCTTTATCACATCATACTGTAGATGAACAATGGGATGACATGTCTGCACGTTTGGCTATCAAATTTGGAGTCTCATACTGGTTTAACCTGAATCCCATCTCCCAAAGGTGTTAGGGACTGCCTATTTACGCGTGTGTGAGAACCTTGAAGGAAGTGTTGGGGCGAACTCTTCTTGTATGTTGAGTGAAGTCGTTTTAATGGCGAAGTGAAGTACTGCTACTGCGAGATGACTATGGGAGAGGTACTTTCTACCTGGACAATTGCTGAGTGACGAGGCGCTAATGGGCCTGTATGTAATACCTTGGACCTGCTAGTTGTTGGCAGCTTGGGTCTAGCGACTTTTAGATATATGAGACTTGTTATCTGTAGTTTGGACTTGTCTTGGGCTCAATCTTGATAGCTCAATTGGTGTAGCCATTTTTAGTCATTATATATATAATGTAAAATATATATTTTTAGAGGCAGATTAAAAGTCACACCGGAAAATCGGGGTGGGTGTAAGGTGGGGACTGGGGACACCTAAACCCACCACGCCTCACTATTAGTAGGGTGAAGATTGATTCTCAACCCTACCAAGATCGGACGGAGTATGAATTTTTCAACGAGTCAGACAAAATTATAATCCCTAATTTAATTAATTTTTTATTTCTTTAATATATAAAAAATGTTTTAAACAGGAAAAGCTATCAGAATTTGAATTTGTAAATTTTTACATTTAAAAAAATTCTATAACTGAGTTAAATGCTTAAAGGCTGAAAGTAAAGTTTATTGAGCCCTATTTTGAAGCCTACCAAGTACTTTATCTAAAATATTGAAGCAAAAAGCTTTTGTACATTCTGCCTTACATTTGATATGAAATTTAACAACTCTAGAAATTGGACCTACAATTGTTGGGATTTATATATAACAAGACATAAGAATTTTATCCCCACATTCTCAATCATAACCCATGTGAAGTTAACCAATTTCTTGACCCAGAGATAATGTCCAAGAATTAGGAACTTTTAGCTATTTGCCTTCCTACAATGTCCAAGCATTAAAGAGGATAACGTGGCTTTTGAGCTGTTGAAGTCTTGATAAGATATCTATAAACAAGTTAGAGATGAAAAGTTTTGTTTAATTGAGCTTATAAGAAGGGCAAGAAAGTGGCTTTTTAGCTGTACAATGGTCCTAGAGGAAGAGTTAATCATACAAAGAAAACTGTGGAAGCTTTCCTTAATTGTTTGTTAACTACAATATATTTTCTTTTTTTTATTTATTTATTTTTCTCATTGATAGATTTGAAGTCTTAAATCCCACTCCATTTTAGAACACACTTGCTTTCTGCTATCAAGTTCATATATAATTTTTTCTTTAATATTCATTTATTCCCCCTATGACACATACAAACGTTAATTCAACATTCTACTATTAAGTTTTTCTTGTGATATATTGATATTATAAGTCAATTTTAATATACCGTATTAAGTTTATATCTCTAATTTAATCAAAAGTAAATTATTAACATTTTTGGTACTAAGCAATTTATAAAAATATTTTATTTATAATATAATTTTAAAAATTGAATCTCAATTAATAAGATAAAGAATACTTGTCGTTTAAGATTTTGACGCATAAATTAAAAAAACTATTAATTTGTCTCAATTCTAAAACGAAAATACTAAAATACTCCTTTTTTAAAATTTTGATGTGGAAAAATAAAAATAACTAATATAAATGTTTAGAGAAGAAATAAAAAGAGGGTAAAATTAAAAAAATAATAATAAATACCTCTTAACTCCTAAATCAACAATTACTATAAAAAAAAATTAAAACACAATTATTGTATAATTGAGGGAGTAATTTACTTATCAATTGAGTTATTTTAAAATTCATTATAAATTTTTTAGTCAAACCTCCCCTTGTCAATTTCTCCCCCTTTTTCAATTACCCTAATAATAAGTCAAAAGTTAGAAAATGAAACTTAATTGAATATTAGGCAAGGTGGATCAAGAAATTTTTGTGAGTAGGGCAAACTCAAATTATTTAGTGGGATAAAAATAAAATATATACATAATTTAAAAAGTATTTTTTGAGAGTTCAAAGACATTTTTTGAATTTAAGTCTCCAATTAACTAATATTATTGAATACTCTATAGTTTATTTAGGATTTATTTCAAACTATTGTGTAAATAATTATTGAGAAAAATACTATATTAAAACTATTGATTAGAAATTATTATTATTAATTTTAACATAAATTTAAAATATTTTATAATCTTAAATTTTCAAAAAAAAAGTTAAATAATAATTTTAAATTTTAAATTACTATAATTTTTTAAAGTAAAAAACGAGCTCTTAACATCTAAAAAAGACTATATATATATATATATATATAAATATATATATATATATATATATATATATAAA
>CATKHJ010069575.1:0-10120 GCA_949750685.1 Vernicia montana
ATAGATAGTGAAATACCCAATTGTTGATTGGGGAGTGGATGTAGGATTGGTTATAATCCGAACCACTATAAATTCTTTGTGTTCAATCTCTCTCTTTCCCTCTTACTTAATTGAATTTTTTAATTCCCCACCAATTCAACCTCCCTTCTTGGTCCTCATTGGGCAACACAAGAGTTTGGCATGAGCTTTTAAGCAAAACATTTTGGGCAATTCAAACCATCTTGAAGATGACTACGGGGGCAATCCCATATAAGTTGGTATATGGGCATAGTGCTATGATTCCAGTTGAGCTAACAGTGAAGTCTTTGAGGCACATATTCCATGATGAACTAACAACCGATCAATATAACCAAGCTCTACTTAGAAAACTAGATGATTTGGATTATGATTAGCTTACTTCTTTAGACCATATCCATACTCAAAAGAAACGGGTATAATAAGCATACAACAAAAGGGTTCAGCCAAAAGATTTCAAGATTGGGGACTTAGTCTGGAAAGTTATTTTACCAATAGGTTCCAAAACGCCTGAGCTGAGTAAATGGTCTCTTAATTGGGAAGGACCATTCGTGGTCAAAGAAATTAGAGGTAATGGAGCATATAGACTATTGAATCAAGATGGTGAAATGCATGATCAATCAATAAACGATAAATTTTTGAAGCCATATGTGTCGTCCTTATGGGAAGGAGTCGACCGATCTTTATTTAAACAAGATTAGTTATAATCACAGCCAAGCCTCTTATATAAGCTCAACCTACAACCATATTATTTGCAATAATCGGCTTCTATAATAGTCGATTTTATTTGATATTTCATGAGATCATTATCCAAAGTTTTGAGTTTGGCTTATCGACCTTTATATATGTTTATAAAAGTGTGAATTTTGTTATTAATATTAATCGCCAATACAAGGAAATAACGAAAGATAAATCATCAAAGCAAAAAGGCTGGTCCCTTGACCGCCAAAATATATACATCCAAAATTTCTAAATGTTCTAAATATTATTTGAGATTGGCTTCATAAGGCATAAATTTTTCAAAAAAAAAAAAAAAAAAGGTGTGAACACTTAATTTTCAACCCTAGAGCTCGATGATGAGGAACCAGGTTGTTCTTCCTGAAATTGATTCATTGATTCTAAGATTTGTCCTGTTTGAGAGAGTTTTTGGGTTTTAATTCAAAATTCTTCTTTAGATTCTTAAAATTCACATGATTTTAATCTTAATTGCATAAAAATTTTGATTTTAGGGTGTTTTGAAAAATTATATTTTAGTCTCTGAAAGTTGTTAAAATTACATCTTGATCCCTAGGCTTGTGGGCCCTCAAAAATGGGTTGTCTCCTGGATAGAGGACGCATGGGCCCTCATGCATCCATGACAGGGACGCATAGAGGTTCATGCGTCCAGACCAAGAATGCATGGGCCCCTATATATCCCCTATCTAGTCTGGCAGCTCATCTTTCAAATTTGTTTAAATTCAAAATCGTTAAGTGCCCAATCCCAACAGATGGGGATGAGGGCCGGCTAGAAGGGATTTTATGAGCTGACAATCATTTTTCAATGATTTTTTTAAAAAAAATTCAAAAATTAAACAAAAATATAAAAGGAAAAGGAAACAAAAAATTGGGGGACTTCTTTTGGGGATTTCGGGTTTTTGGCTGGAACTTAAAGCTTTAGGAATCCAACTCTGTTGATGAGAATGTATATTGTCATATTTTTATCCCTTAATACTTAGTCTTTTATGTTTATTTAGTACCCAACTATGCTCATTAAGTTTATATTTTGATTCAGTTACAATTTGGAGGCGTTTGGAGCAAAAAGTGATTAAATTCGAAATTTTGAACGATATTACCATGTCTTAGTATTTTTGGCATAATTTTCTCGTTTGAACTCCGATTGAGGTGATTCAAGTGACTACAGAAATCTAAGCGAGAGATTTAAAACCTTTATGCTTTGAGTTTTCCCTAAAGAAAATGACATAAAGAAGAGTCAGCCTTTAAATGATCAACAAGACTAAGTACTAAGTACCCACAACCCGTAATTCAACTATTTGTTATTGTGAACCTTTAATTTTGCACCCCCTAGCATACAACCGAACCCTAGAGGCACCTAGGCTCGGTAAATAGATCTCCGGAAGTCGAAATTGCCAAAGATCGCCAAAATCTTAAAAACTGAGAATTCGAGTCTCGGGACCTGGGACCCATCACTCTAGCCTTTAATTAATCCTTAGATCATTCGGGCAACTAAAATCACAAAAAAAATGAAGTTAAAACAGGTCAAAACGGTGAAACTGGATTTCAAAGGCAACAAGTGACCGCATAGGCCACTTTGGTGACCGCATACGGGCTTGTGCAATCAACATTTGTCATGTGTGATCTCGAATGCCCCGTGTGCAATTCCAGAATGCCCGTGTGCAGTTTTGAGCTTCAGAACGTCAAATCCCACATCGAAACTTTATGGTTTTGACCTCCATCTCTCTCCTTATATAAAGGAGACCCCCCAGCTCATTTAGCATCAGAAAATTTGCTTAATCAACCCTTTGGATCTCAAAGCAAACAGTTGTAAAGTTTGGTATGAAAGGAAAGAGCATCTTAGTTTTAAAGTTTCCTTTTCTTGCTTTGCAAATCAAGATTGGGTTATGATTTCCCGAGCCGACCCATCAAGTTAAAATTTTTTCGCCATCCGAGGTAAGTCACCGCCTGCTGTCCGAGGCTAGTTCGCCGCCGACCGTGACAAGTCTCCTCCATCCTAAGGTATTTATTTTCTTTCTTTGTCTTTTATTTATTTATTTATCATCTTGTTTTTGTTTTGTTTCCTTTAGTTTTATATTCGTTTTATTATTCTTTATATTGCTTTGTTTGCCTTTTATTATTTCCCTTAAGGTTTCTTTGCATGTCCCCTTCTCTTTTATCCCTTTCTTTTAATTAGTTCTTTTATTTTGCATATTTTATTGTTTTCCCTTTTTCTTTGCATGCTCCCTTTCTCTTTCAATCCCTTTCTTTTAATCACATTAGAAAATGCATGTTAATTAGAACCTGATTTAATTAACTTGTTAATCAATTGATTCATTTGCTTGTTAATTAGAACCTGACTTAATGAATAACTTGGTAATTAATTAAATTGGTTAAATTAATTAATTCAATCCACCTTTTTATCAATCAGTCTGAAACATGATAAAAGGCTCAAACTAAACAAACCCCCTTTCCAAGAAGGGTGAACTACGTGGATTTTGATTCTCATTTGAAGGAATACGTAGGCATGCTTGTCTAAAGCATCAAATCCAATTAAAATAAATTTTCCTCCTCTCTCACTTTCTTCATATAGTTTAGGTTTTGTGTTTTCTTTTATTTCTTTGTTTTGTTATTAATTTAAGTTAGGGAATGTGTAACCCTCCTAGAACTCATAAGGGCTAAAGGGAGTATCCCCCTAATTTGGTTTATATTGTAAATTTAACATTTCTATTGTTTTCTTTATTTCTTTCCTTTATTGCTTTTATTGCTTATTTTACTGCTTTACTTTAATTCATGCATATTTAATTATTAATGAAATTTATAACTGTTCATGAAATTTATTTTAAGCCATTAAGCATTAAACTGGCCAAACTAATTAAACGAACCGAAAACCTAGTCCCCGAATCCTCTTTTGTAATTGAGGTCTAGTGCACTTTTTCATTGGAATTAAATTGGAGTCATTCAAATGGGTTTTTTCCTTTTAAAATCACTTAAGGTGGCGACTCCCAAAACACTTTTCAAAATCAACCAATTTAAACCCGAGGGTTCCATCGTGAGTATAAACCGAATGAGCATTTCGATCCCCTCTAGCGAATCGAACTGGTGCTTGGGCGAGACCTCACAGTTGGAAACTCTGCTGGGGAGGGATTCTTTTTTTTTTTTTTTTTTTTATAAAAGACAAGTGGACTAATAATTAGTTTAAAAAAAAGTTTGGCACTTTTAACGCAAGAATGGCTTTCATGCATCACTTGCATAGGCTCCTTGCCTTTCAACTTAGATTTCTTCGGAAAACAATGGATATAAAGTAACATCGAGTGGGTAACCTTTCCTAGGTCTGCTTGCCGATAGTGAAATCATCTACCCCATAACATATACGAGTATACACGTACTATTGGACCCATGCAAGGCTCTTTGACTCACATGTGGTTAGGTATATCGTTGCTCCAGTGTGACGGGTACCTTATGCAAGCCACCCTTACCCTTTCATGTAATGAACCGAGAACCTGACCTTAGGTTGTATGTACTATAATCATAGCCTTGCACAAATTGTATATTCATGAAATATTTTTTCCTATGCATATCATGCATCCAAAATATACAAAGAAAGCATTCATCTCAAACCTATGCTATACCTTGAACTGATGAAGAGTCAAACTCTCTCACCTCGATTTAATCACTTTTGCCCCACAAACCTTAAACACTATTACCCCTTATCCAACCCAAAATTCGGGTGCCTTTAATCCTCACACTTGACCTTCATCACCTTGACCTTACCTCTTATCCAAGATCACCCATAAGCCCAATACTCTTAGCCCATTACCTTCAAAACCAACCCATCACCCCTAAGCTTTTAACCTAAGCACCACCCATAAAGCCCAAAGTCATTTTGGCCCATTAATCCTCAAAGCCGAATACCTTTGGCATAACATACTATCCCAAGCCCAAAACCTTGGCAAATCCTCAAAACCTACTACCTTTGGCCCAACATACTATCATAACCTCAATACCTTTGGCCTAACATGCTACTCAGAAGCCCAACATACATTTGGCCCAAATATACCCCAAATCTCCAAAGCCCAATATCTTTGGCCCAACATGCTACCCGTAAGCCTAACAACCTATGGTCCAAATATACCCCAAATCCTCAAAGCCCAAGATATTTGGCACCTCATCTATCCCAAAAGCCCAAAATATTTGGCCTACCATCACCTCAAGCCCAAGATATTTGGCACCTTATCTCTTTTAAGACCAACAACTTTGGCCCACCATCACCTTAAGCCCAAAATCTTTGGCATGTCATCTCTTTTAAGACTAACAACTTTAGCCTACCATTACCTTAAGCCCAAGATATTTAGCACCTCATCTACCTTAAAGACTAAAATATTTGGCCTACCATCACCTTAAGCCCAAAATCTTTGGCATCTTATCTCTCTTAAGCCCAAGGCATTTGGCCTATCATCTCTCTTAAGCCCAAAACCTTTGGCACCTTATCTCTCTTACGCCCAAGGCATTTTGGTCCATCATCTCTTTTAAGCCCAAAACCTTTGACACCTTATCTCTCTTAAGCCCAATACATTTTTCTCATCAGACTTAAAAGCCCAAAAAATAGTTGGCCTACTACACCATAGGGAATCCTTTTCCCTTAGAGTCTGTATAGCCCTACTCCTACCCACCACTCACTAGGTTTTCTCTAATTTTGCTTCAAGGTACTGATGGCCAACCCAATTTATATGGCTACCCTAACCACATCCATGACCTTTGAAGCTAGTACCGGCATGCCTCGACCCCACCTTCCCTTTTAAGCCAAATCCATCACTATGGTCCATGCATCTTCACCAAAGTGGAAGCCAGACCCCACCTCATCCCACCTCACCTTTGCTCAAGTAGTATGTTATAAAGGAGTCCAAGCTCAACTGATCTGACTTGTCTGAGATTGAATCTAAATTCAAATCCGAGTCTAAATCCAAATTCGAGTATGAGTCCATGTTCAGAGTCCAAATCAGAGTACGAGTCTGAGTCTATCATTTTTGTATTATTTTTTGTATTTTATACTATTGTCTCCTGTTATAATAAAATTATTCATGCATTTCTCTTTTTCTCATCCTTTTTGTTCAAGTCCTATATAGTTGAGTAAAAAAAAAAGAATAAAGATAAAGAATCAATGGATTTTGGTAAGCATTTGCATTTCTCTATGAAAATCCACTATGATTTAGACAAATCAAAAGTTAAGATATTCTTTTGCCCGCATTAGCAGTCGCTTTACTAGCTCCAAAACAAAAGGATAGTCAAGAACACCAAATGGTGATCTCTTTAGTTGGAGCGGGAGAGACTAAAGGCAATCCAATGAGGTTACCCATTACACTTTTGGGTAATCAAGCATAACACCTCAACAAAGGACAATAATCTCAAAAAAGACCTAATATCTTTATAAGGTTTCTCTCTAAACCAAGAATTCAATGGAATGGTCTAGACAAAGGTTAAAGCCCCAAGATGAAGGAAAGTAGAAGCCCAAATCATGATGGAATAATTTTTAAAAGTCAAAATTCATTGATTAGCTCACTAAGTTGAAAACCCAAAAAGGCGGCTTAGGTAGAAATTAGAGCAAGCTCGTCGAGTTGAAAACTCGAAAGGGCGGCTCGAGCAGAAGTTAGAGCTAAAAGAAAAAAAAAAGTCATCATAGTCAAATCATTTTGTCTGTTATGTCCTTATCCCACATTAAGGGCATATTTTCCTAAGTCATCATCCTCTGACTGATCCCTCATTAGGGGCACGCCTTCCAAATCGCCTTATGTTAAATCCTTCATGGTAATGTCTTCCATATCGTCTGTCCATGTCGTCTTTTAGTTAATTCATCACGTAGCCTTTATCATTCATTAGAGGCATATCCTTCCTGCCATCCGTCACGTCTCTTAGCTCAAGCAGCTATGTAGCCCTTATCATTCAATAGGGGCATATCCTTTCTCTTATCCATCACGTCTCTTAGCTCAAGCAACTAAGTAGCCCTTATCATTCATTAAGTGTATATCCTTTAAGTCGTCTGTCAAGTCTTTTAGCTCAAAAAGCTAAATAACTCCTATCATCAATCAAAGGGCACGTTTTTTAAGTCGTTGTCCAAAATCAACCCAGTATCTTCCTAAGAGTCCTGTCACTCTAAGAGTCTCTTCAATCTCAAGCAATAAGATAAGTTGTACTTGTCTTCTCCATAAATCTTGCTACGATAGAAAAATCATACAACCTTTCCAACACTTTTCAAAAGGTCCAAGCCTACCTTCCTTTCAAACCCAGGTCTCCTTAGTGAAATCTCATCTTCCAATAGCCAAGCCCACTAAAAATCCCATGTTTCTAAAAAACTCATGATCCTTTAAGCCTAGTTTCCTTGGCAAAGCCAAAAGTCAAGCCATGACTCCCAAGGCCTATCTTCCTTAAGCTGATTAAAAAAGGCTTGAACCAGTCAAAGCCCATCCCATACTTATTTAACAAATCATACCATCCTTCAAAGTCTGAGCCTCCTTTAGCAAATCATACCATCCTTCCAAGTTTGAGCCTCCTTGGAAAAATCATGCCATCCTTCCAAAATCGAGCCTTCTTGGCAAATCATACCCTCCCTCCAAATCCAAGTCTCATTGGCAAATCGTATCATCCCTTTATACAAGCAAAATCAAGCTTGCAAACCAACTAGTCAAATCACCTCCAAAAGTCATCTCCAGAAGCAGACTCTTAACAGATGGGTCACACAAAAGCCAACCCACAATCTTCACCTTTGAAAAAGATAAACCTAACCGAGCCTGTCCTATCTAATTTTCTCAAAAGCCAAACCTAATCGAGCCTTTCCTACCTAATTTTCTCCGAGGCCACCACTGACCTAACCTTCCAAGATAACCTTCTAGGTCACCCCTGACTGAGCCTTTTAAGATAACCTTCTAGGCCACCCCTGGCTAAGCCTTTCAAGATAACCTTCTAGACCTCACCTAACCAAGCCTTCCAAAATAACCTTTCCAAACCACACTTGACTGAGCCTTCAAAGCAATAACCTTCTCCCAAGCTAAATCTGACCTAGCTTTCCAAAATGACCTTCTAGGCCAAACCTAACCGAGCCTTTCCTACCTAATCTCCTCTAAGGCCAAAACTTGATTGAGCCTTTTAAGATAACCTTCCAGGCCAAATCTAACCGAGCCTTCCTACCTAATATTCTCCAAAGCTAAACCTGACCTAGCCTTCCAAGAATGACCTAACATTGACTTCCTCCTAAAGTCGAATAACCGAGCCATTTTTCATCATCCTTTCAAAATGGGGGCACCCTCTCTCCCAAAAGATCAGCACTCTCATACTAAGTTGATCCTTCGCAGGATCAAGATATCCAATTCATAAATATCTTTGCATATTCAGATGCATTTCACACTAAACATGTCACTAATCAGAGCACCTGAATTATGACGAATCATTAATTCGAATTTCATTAATCAAGACGAATCATTAATCTGATTTTCTGAATCAAGCAGTCATAGGGTCCTTTACCTAAACCAATCAATATCAAATCAAACCTATCCTAGGATAGCCTTAGGATCCAAACCTTAAATCTGAATTAGATTTCCCTTCTAGAATCAAACCCATCCTAGGATAGCCTTAAGATCTTTTACCCAAGTAGACCGGGAATATCACTTTCAATCCAAATTTTCCCAAGCAAATAAGGAATATCATTTCATCCACCCATCAATGATCACCTAGATATCCCTATGGTTTCTTTTCCATCTCCTTATCATCATTCACCTAAAAATGTCCAAACACTGACCAAGACATCACTTTGGTTCCTTTTTTCCATTCCTCCTTCTCAAGTTTACTATCATAAGAATCGCCTTACAAACAAGACAATTCTTATGAGGAGATAACTATGAACCCTTAATTTTTCACCCCCTAGCATACAACCAAATCCTAGAGGTACCTAGGCTCGGTAAATAGACCTCCGAAAGCCAAAATTGCCAAAAATCGTAAAAACTAGAAATATGAGCCTCGGGACTCGAGACCCATCCTTCAAACCTCTAAATCATACTTAGATAATCTGGGATTGAATATGGAGAACAACGCAACTGGAATAGTGAAAAATGAAGTTGAAACTGGTCAAAACGGCAAAATCGGGCGTCGAAGGCAACAAGTGACTGCATAGGCCACTTTGGTGACCACACACGGGCTATGCGGTTCTGCACAGCCTATGTGTAGTTCAAAAGTGGCCTTGTGTTGTCACTAATGCCTCTATGCAGTCATCATTTATCCTGTGTGATCCGAAATGCCCCGTGTGCGGTTTCAAAACTCCCATGTGCAGTTTTGAGCTTCAGAACGTCAAATCCCACATCAAAACTCTATGATTTTGACCTCTAGCTCATTTAACATCAGAAAATTTGCTTGATCAACCCTTTTAATCTCAAAGCAAACAGTTTTTAAGCTTGGTCCGAAAGGAACGAGCATCTTAGTTTTAAAGTTTCTTTTTATTGCTTTGCAATTACTCCTTGCTTCGCAAAGAAAGATTGGGATGCGACTTCCCAAGACAACCTATTAGGTCAAAAGTTTTTTGCCGTCTGAGGCAAGCTTCTTGCTGTCCGATGCAAGCCGCCGCCCGCCGTTCGAGGCTAGTTCGCCACCGACCGTGACAAGTCTCCTCCATCCTAAAAGAACTATTTTGTTTTGTTTCCTTTAGTTTTATTTTTTTTATTATTATTTATATTGCTTTGTTTGCCTTTTATTATTTCCCTTAAGGTTTCTTTGCATGTCCCCTTCTCTTTCATCCCTTTCTTTTAATTAGTTCTTTTATTTTGCATATTTTATTGTTTTCCCTTTTTCTTTGTATGATCCATTTCTCTTTCAATCCCTTTCATTTGATTACTTTAGAAAATGCATGTTAATTAGAACCTGATTTAATTAACTTGTTAATTGATTGATTCATTTGCTTGTTAATTAGAACCTGACTTAATTAATAACTTGGTAATTAATTAAATTGGTTAAATTAATTAATTCAATCCACCTTTTTATCAATCAATATGAAACATGATAAAAGGCTCAAACTAAACAAACCACCTTCGCAAGAAGGGCGAACTACGTGGATTTTGATTCTCATTCGAAGGGATACGTAGGCATGCTTGTCTAAAACATCAAATCCAATTAAAATAAATTTTCCTCCTCTCTTACTTTCTTCACATAGTTTAGGTTTTATGTTTTCTTTTATTTCTTTGTTTTGTTATTGATTTAAGTTGGGGAGTGTGTTACTCTCCTAGAACTCATAAGGGCTAGAGGAAGTATCTCCTAATTTGGTTTATGTTGTAAATTTAACATTTCTATTGTTTTCTTTATTTCATTCTTTTATTTCTTTTATTGCTTCTTTTACTGCTTTACTTTAATTTATGCA
>CATKHJ010069600.1:0-12732 GCA_949750685.1 Vernicia montana
GTTAATTATAAAAATTTCATGAGTTAGAAAGATAAAAATAAAAATTAAAAGAGTAAATATGAAAAAATATAAAAATTTAGGGAAGCAAATATGAAAAAAAAAAAAAAAAATTAGGAGGGTAAATATAAAAATCTAAAAAATTTAGGTGTAATTTAAAAAAAAAAAAATTATGGTCTAAGGGGCTGTGGCCCCCTTGCGTTCGCCCGTGACCAAAAACCTTAGGATGGGGTAGAGCATATCTCACAGAAATAGAGAGAAAAAGAAGAAGAGGAAAAGAAAAACTAATTTTAGGTAATATGAATTTGAACAGCGTTGTATATAAAAATCACTATATTTGATTTATCCCTAATTTGACTTGGTTTTGTATCATTTACTTAATTGAACAAGAATTATAAATTAATTTTCTAATAAAATTTGGAGTAGTAATTACTCCGACACGCACACACTCTCTCTCTCTCTATACATATAAAGACTAAAGTATTAATTCGATGGTACTTATTTGAAAAGAGTTTGAGAAGTAAAGATAAATATTGAATACAGAAGAGGATTTCATCAAGAGGTAAAAATTAATTTTTAGACGTACATCACTACATTATTCTAACATTATATGATTAATTTTATAGATTTATTATTATTATTAAATATTATAAGGTTTTGTGAATCACTTCAAACCAAGTAATTAATTAAGTTTTGGTTTAAAAAAAAAAAAAAGGTTTTGGTTTGATGATTTGAAAAGTTAATTAATGGATAATTATCAATGATACTTTAGTCTTATTGGTAAGGTTGAGGTTCGGGATTAAATATTCACATATTCAAATTGATGTGGATATTATTTGATAATTTGTCAGATATTGTATGTTCGCACTTAAATTGAGTTATATTACTCATTTTGGTTCTTAATAATTGTCTTTTTAGAAAAGTAATTTTGTTTCAATATAATTGTCGTTTTAGGAGTTCAATACAGTATTTATTAATTTTTTTTCAACTTTACCCTCATCACAGTTCCAATGTTTTATATGTTTTTTTTTATTTGGTGAGAAAAAATAAGGATATATTTGTTCATATTAATTAAAATTAAAAATATTTAATAATTTTTTTAATATGTGTGCGTACTTTTAAAATGATACTTATTGTGAAACGGACGGAGTGTTATATACTTAATAAATTTGATGTATCTAATGTAAATAGAAGTGAGTACTGAGTTTTATTTCTGATAAAAGAATAATAATAATAATGGATAACTTGAAAATCATTGGCAGGAAATAATTGGGCCAACCACAACGCAATGCATCAGCCATTGCTAAGTCACATGGAAATTATTGGTTTCCTTTCGCTACTCCTCAAAAACTGCATGCTAATTTGTTATTTACCCTTAACCTTTTTTGTCCTTTTCAAACAATAAAAATTCTAATCTCTCTGTTATTTTGCCAACTCTCTCGCTCTCTCTCTCTTTCTCTTTGATTCTCCAATCTATATATATATACACAAACCTTCTTTAATCTCTTACACAAACACATTACATTACCTATTCTAATTCAATTTAGCTCTCTTTCTCCTTCGCCGATCATGGCTGAACCTAACTCATTCCTTCCAATCTCCCAAACACTAGACGCCGGTTATACTTCTCTTCCAGATGGCAATTACTCCGATGAATCTCCGGCCACTCACCGCCGATTCTCTAAGAAACTGCTTTTTCTCGTCCTTTCTGGATTGTTCTTGGTTGTGTTTTTTGTGGCTTTAATTCATAGTAATAATAATGGATCTAATGAAATTATAGAAGATGAGAATGTATTATCATTGGATACTTCGAAAGATACGGCCAATCCGGAGATTTTGAAGCCTATTTCCCGCGGTGTCTCCGCCGGAGTTTCTGAAAAGGCTAACTTGATTTCTAGCGGTTCACAAACACCGGAATATCCATGGAATAATAGTATGTTATCATGGCAACGAACTGCTTTCCATTTTCAACCTGAGAAAAATTGGATGAATGGTACGTTCTAAAATTCTAATTCTATTAATTGGTTTTTAATTTTCTTTATTGTGTTTGTGATTTTGTGGATTTAGATCCACCACCTTCGCCTTTTTCAAAAACAAGTTGTTTTTTATTAGAAAAATTATTATACTGTATGTATAAATTTATTGATGGGATATTTTAAGTAATGCGATTTTTTTTATTTATTTTTTATTAAGTGAAAAAATATTAATAATTTTTTTTAATATATTTTTATTTTATTAAATTAGTTTATATATTTAATATAAAAAAAATTCGATTCATTATAAATATTAATATCTTTTTAGGTAATATATTCTTATTTTATTAAATTAATATATATATTCTATATAAATAAAATTTTCCCATTCAATATAGGCAGCAACCATATCTCTATATGCTTACGTGGCTATGACAAATTATAGGTAGCAACCGTATCTCTTTAAACAATTGATATGATTACGCGGCTATGACAAATTTAAGACCTTTTATAAGAATTAGATATTGTGTGATTGCCATCTGTCTGTGCTAATTTTTTTTTTTCTGGGTGAATATCTGTCTGTGCTAATCCTGTAGTTGATTGAGATCCTATTTGACCTTAATTTTTTAGGATTTCTTTTAATGCTGTGATTAAAAAATATTTTTAATATAAAGTTTTATTATTTTAATTTTGGTTCACTTTTTTTTTTTATTAAAGTAGTCGTGAGCTCATATTTTGTAAGGATTTTTATTATATTTTTTAAATTGTTATTATTTAATTTAATTTAAATATTAAATTTTAATAATTTTGAATATTAATAAATAAAATATGTATATATGAGTCAAATTTTATTATATATGGACCAATTAATTAAAATAATGATAAAAAATTATATAGACTAAGGTTTTATATATATATTGGAACCTACAAAGCCACAATGATGTGGTTTAATATTCTCTTGTTGATGTGGCTTCACCAAAAGATAATTTTAAAGTTATTTTTAAAATTATTTTTTTTAATTAATTATTTCAAAGGCATAATACTTAGTGAATTTTCGCCTTAATAAGACTCAGAATATATATATATATTAACACATCAATTAGTAGCTAGAACAGACGTTGAAAAATTTTCACCTGCAAAAAGATTGCTTTTGTTTTTAAATTTATATGCTCATGTTTTTCTTGTTTAATGTTCATTGTAATTTTAATGCTGATTTTTTTTTTGTCTATTTGTTGGGTCCGTGGACTATCATTGCTCTGACTGGGGAATCTGGTTTGTTCTGTTTCAGATCCTAATGGTAAGACCTCATTTCTTGTTTTGTGAACCTTTATATATATATATATATATATATATATATATATATATATATATATATATATATATATATATATTTCCTTATGATTAAATAAAATTATGACTAAAATGATATTTTACAATTTTCATCATGATGATTATAGCCATCAAACTGGAAAATCTTGATTTTTTAGAAAATAAAAGAATTATCTTTTGTTTGAAAAATTTCAGTGTAAAATTAAAATGACTCTGAATTTGACCAACCTGACTGGTTCAAATTTATCTAGCCAACCTATCTGTGACTAGTCTTGTACATTGAAAAGAATTAGAAAACATAATGGGAACTCATTGAATATTGTTCAAAACTAATAATTACCGAAAATTATTAATTCCTACTTCTATAGTTAGGTAATTTTTTGCCTAATTTTCAAAATTTCAAGTTATTGACGTTTACCTGAATAAACTTGTAGGTCCATTATATTACAAGGGTTGGTACCATTTCTTCTACCAATACAATCCAAATGCTGCTGTGTGGGGTGACATAGTTTGGGGCCATGCTGTATCAAAAGATTTGATCCACTGGCTTCACCTCCCATTAGCAATGGTTGCTGATCAATGGTATGACAAAAATGGTGTCTGGACTGGCTCTGCCACCATTCTCCCAGACGGTAAAATTGTAATGCTGTACACTGGATCCACTAATGAATCAGTTCAGGTGCAGAATCTTGCATATCCAGCAGACCATGACGATCCTCTCCTCCTTGATTGGGTTAAATACTCTGGTAACCCAGTTCTAGTTCCTCCACCAGGCATTGGAAGCAAGGACTTTCGTGATCCTACAACAGCTTGGTATACTTCTGAAGGAAAATGGAGAATTACCATAGGGTCTAAAGTTGGTAAAACTGGCATAGCATTGATTTATGACACCGTAGACTTTATAAATTATGAACTGCAATCTCAGATACTTCATAGTGTCCCTGGCACTGGTATGTGGGAGTGTGTGGACTTTTACCCCGTTTCAATGAAGGGAGAAAATGAACTAGAAACATCTGTTAATGGTCCTGAAGTGAAATATGTGGTTAAGGCAAGTCTTGATGATGATAGGCATGATTATTATGCATTTGGAACTTACAACGAACAGAATGGTACTTGGTATCCTGACAATCCAACAATCGATGTTGGTATTGGTCTTAGGTATGATTATGGTTTATTCTATGCATCCAAGACATTTTATGATCAAAATAAGGGGAGAAGGGTGTTGTGGGGTTGGATTGGTGAATCTGATAGTGAAGCTGCTGATGTTAGGAAAGGATGGGCATCTCTTCAGGTATGTTTTTTTTGTTTTCAAATATGGGATTTTGAACATTCGAAGAGTTTATTCATGCCATTTGATTATAATAGTCCAAATGTTGAGTTCGTGCCTCATAATGCAGGATGTCAAGGATTTAAACCTTTTGTTCTCTTCCCCTTTAAAGAATTTCTAACATACCAAAGAAAAGAGTTGATTCATGTCTTTAATCATGGATGTTATCTATGATCTTTGTAGGGAATTCCAAGAACAGTTTCATTTGACACAAAGACTGGCAACAATTTGATTCAATGGCCAGTGGAAGAAGTTGAGAGTTTGAGATTAAGAAGAAATGAATTCAAGAGAGTACAGGTCATGCCAGGGTCAGTTATGCCTCTAGAGCTTGACGCAGCCACGCAGGTTTGTTTCTTTCATATAAATTAATTTTATGAGCCTAACTTTATTATATGTATGAAATAAAAAGAAAATTACATTAATTTACATGTTAATTAATTAATACAGCTTGATATTGTTGCGGAGTTTGAGATAGACAAGAATGTTTTGGAGAACACAGCAGAAACTAACGAGAAGTTTAGCTGCAGTACCAGTCATGGAGCTGCTCACCGCAGTGCATTAGGACCATTCGGTCTTCTAGTTCTTGCAGATGAGAGCCTTGCAGAGCATACTCCTGTATACTTTTATGTCACAAAAGGATTTAATGGCACCCTCAAAACATTCTTCTGCACAGATCAATCAAGGTAATTAGTAAAATATGATCAATTCACTTATGTGCAGCTAATTTTAATCAAAACCTGATTCCATACAAAATATTTATATAATGAACATTCAATTCTCTTTTTCAGGTCTTCTGCGGCAAATGATGTTAAAAAACGAATTTATGGCAACTTTGTTCCAGTGCTACAAGGCGAAAAATTCACTCTGAGGATTTTGGTAAGTACTATCTTTATTTGAGATGCATGTGGATTTGAATTTATATTTCAAGTGATGAATCACTAAAAAATGACAAATTTAAATATTCAATCATTTCAAATGATTATCTATTTAGATGAATGATAATATAATGTGTATAATAATGTATACACTCTGAGAATTTTGATAAGTACTATCTTTATTTGAGATGCATGTGGATTTGAATTTATATTTCAAGTGATGAATCACTAAAAAATGACAAATTTAAATATTCAATCGTTTCAAATGATTATCTATTTAGATGAATAATAATATAATGTGTATAATAATGTATATGTATTAACCAGGTGGATCATTCAATAATTGAAAGCTTTGCTCAAGGTGGTAGGACATGTATCACCTCCAGGGTTTATCCAACAAGGGCAATCTATGGAGCTGCCAAGTTGTTTCTGTTCAATAATGCTATTGACACTAACGTTACTGCTTCGCTCAAGATATATCAAATGAATTCTGCATTCATTCGCCCTTATCCCAATATCCGGTAGACTGTGAAACTTAATTTTTCCAAGTCTACCTTGTTGATTTGCTGCAAATATTGTATAATCATTTTTTGCTTCTTTGCAATTATTTTGCCTGGTTTCTTCTTCAATTTTGTTCCATTTTGTCATTAGATTAGAAAGGTAATAGAGATAGGTCTGTCTAGTGGCAGAATATGTAAACATGTTTGTCCATGCAAAGCATTTATATTTATCGATCATATGGGAATTGTTTATCGATCATTTATAATTGTCTATTTTCTGGGCTAACTGCATAACAATTTATCTAACTTTACTCACCTTACTAACCAAATCCTCTAACCTCTAATCTCTAACATTACTACTTTCTAACCAAGTTCTTTAATCGCTAACATTACTTGAGTTTCTAACCTCTAACTTCACTTGAGTTTATAATTCTAAGTTTCTAACAAAGTCTAACTTTTCTTTTCTTGTCTTGATTTGAGTTCTTGAATTGCTTGAATGATACAGTTGGCCACAGGAGTTGAATTGGTGGCTAATTGACATGCTAATATGCTATCCATAAAATTGGAATTCCTTGGATTTCTTGCCGGACTATTCACTGATAACAGAGACATTAAAGTGAAATTGGCTACATGGAATGTGTGGTATGATTGCTGCCATGGATTATTAGGATTTAGGAGGGTCCGGCGGTTAGTGGCATGAGTTATGGCGGAAAGGGTTTTGTTCTTTTATCTATGGTGATAAATTGTGGGCTTTGTAGTGCCTAACTTAGAAGGGAATAGTTGTGACAAATTTTGAAGGTGGGCACATTTTGATTGTGGCCTAATTATGTTGGTTATGGCTGGTGATGATGGTTAATCTTTTCCAGCAAAAAACATGTCACTTGCACAGAAGACAAACATGCCGCCATGATTAAGTCAAGTTGAGATTTTAAGGGAATTATAGCCGATAATGTTTTTCATATGATATGGATAGGTGGTTGGAGCTGGTTTTAGATGTTTTTGAAATGATTCCTCCTCAACTTTATACTCTTTTGGGCATGTAAAAGTGGGCTATAATTAGGCCTGAGTGGGTTTGAGCCTCCTTTGACTAGACATTAGATTATGCTGGAGGTGCATTTAAACTTCCACTCAGCTGCATTTTTTTTTTAGCATTTTGGAGAAGGGAGATTTTAATTAGAGTTTATTGGTCATATTGTATAAGCACATATAGTTAAATTGTGTTTAGGTGTGTCAGTTTCAGCCAATTGTTACTTATGCTAAAAAACTTGAAGGTCTTCTAATATAGAAGTAATGAGCTTGGTGCTAACCTGATCAGATATAAAGTCAAGATTAGTAGGATATGTCATCACTTCAGTTTCGTTAGGAGGTCGTTGAATTGTGACTCCTCACAAATTTAGTGCCCGTTTAAATTAGTGATTGAAAACTAGCATTTGACGTTTGAGTTTCTAATCGTTAATACGAGGTATTTAATAAATTCAATGTTCAAAGCAGTGTTGAATTGTGACTTCTCACAAATTTAGTGTCCGTTTGGATTAGTGGTTGGCAATTAGTATTTAACATTTAAGCTTCCAATCGCTAATATGAAGTGTTTGATAAATTCAACATTCAAAAATAACTTTGTAAAATCTAAAGGATAGCAATTAAAAATTATAACTGAAATATTGAAAATTAAAATTTTTAATTGTTAGCGTTTCACTCTTTAACTATTAGCTTCTAATCGCTGATTGCCAATAGCTAATAGCTAATTGCCACCGCTGAACCAAACAAACCTTTAATATGTCAATTATGGTTTGGATAGTATATTATGGGTGGCTCTCAAGAGATAGAAGAGATGAATACAAGTCTCAAAGTCTAATCTTATTTGTGCAAAATAAATAAAAAAATAAAAGCCCAATCCTAAAAATTAAGGGCTTGAGCCCTTTTATTCAGCCTGACAAATTACACCTTGAATTTTTCCTGAAATCTGGCCTAAGCTCATTCTCTGGGGTAGTAGTATGCTTTGTAGTGCCAATTCAGGATTTTTCTTTGTGGTTTTTAGTGTTTAAACCTCTAGTTGGATCTATTAAAAAAAAAATTTGAAAAGCAATAGGTATGTACTGGGTGGTGAGCACCTGTTCAGTGCGAGGGTTGCAAACCAAATAGATTTCATATCTACCCCATGGGAGTGGCAGAGAATACAACTCTACTAGATAAATTTTTTTAACTAAAATTTCAGTTTACCTAGTGAGTATGTGAATTTTAGTCAATGTGAAAGCCAATTTGCAAATATGTCGTGGTCAATTGAATTAATTTATGTTTTAGCTATATAATAATGTGGAATTATTTTAGAAGTGAATGTCATAATTCAAATTTTATTAATATTAGATTTTCTTCTCTTATGCTAAAAAAAAAAAAAACTGAATTATTTTTGTCATTGAAAAACTGAATTGACTATGATTTGATCCAATAATGAAATTAAATAAATAAAAATAAAGTAAAATTTATAATATTTACAAATAGATTAAAAAACTCAAGATGTGTAAATTAACTGGTGAAGAGTTATTCTATTTTAATTAGAGATCTTGAATTTAAATCTTATGTGTAGAGATGAACATTTGGTCGGTTCGGTTCAAAATTAAACAGAACTAAAATAATCGAAATTATATTTTTTTAAAACCAAACCAAATCAAAAAAATTTGGTTTGATTTTTTGGTTTCACTGTTTTTTTCTTTATATATATATATATATGGTTCGGTTCGGTTTGATTTGATTTGATTTTTTGATTTAATTATTTTTTTCTTTTTATTATAATAAACTATATATATATATATATATATATATATATATATATATATATATATATATATCGGTTTGGTTCAAACTAATTTTTTTTTTTTTGGTAAAAACTGAATCAAACTAAAATTAAATTCGGTTTTTTATTTTAAAAACCAAACAAGTCAGTTCGATTCAATTTAGTTTTTCAGTTTCGGTTTGGTTTTGCTCACCCTTATTTGCGTATGCAGTTATTTTAAAACTCTTAAGGGAGAGTTTTTGCCGCTCTTGTGATCTCATCCGATTCGAGCATAATTAGTCTTACACTAAAGACGCTAAAGACGTGAGACACGTGACAAAACAAATAGATTAAGATTCTTTCAAATTTTCTTGAACATCACTGCTCATATTCCAACTTTATAAATACATTTTAGTGATTTTCTAATTTTTTTCTCATTGTTTTGTTTATTGCTTCTTGATTTGCTATGTATCAAATTGGAGTTTATGTGTGATTCTATTGACAATACTTTCATAAAACAATATCTTTTTTATATATTAAAGTAATAAATTTTCTTGAATTCCCTAATGCTAATTCTTAAATTTTTATTGTGGATTTAGGTTAAGTATGGTGATACACTTTGGCGTTGCAATGCTAATGTTAATGAGATCGGACTTCTGGTAACTCACATGGCTGATTTGACACCAAAACATATACTTTCATTTTTTACTTCTTAAAAAAAAAAAAAAAAAAAAAAAAAAAAAAAAAAATTCGTACTTACTTAAAAAAATAAAAAATTTTCTTCATAAAATTAAAAAACTAGAGTTCTAAGTAAACAAGTTTAATTTGTAGCTTTTCAATTCTCCCCAAAAAAAAAAAAAATTTGTAGCTTTTCATTTAAATTTGGAGAATCTCTTTCTCTCTCTCTCTCTTTTTTTTTTTTTTTTTTTTTTCAAAATTGAGTAGAAATTAATCTTGAAAACTATTAAATTATTCTTTTTAAAAAATTTGGAAAAATGAAAACCAATTTATTCTACAATAATAGTTTTCATTTCTGTAGTGGTAAATAAATTTTCTAACAATTTTCTATTTTCTTGGAAATTTTCTTTTGAAGAACTGAAAATTTTTGCTGAAAATAAAGACAATTTTGATTTTTTTTTCCCTTATCAATTTCCCTCTTGATGCTGCTCTGGTGATTGGAGTATAGCATAGGTTGATAGTTCAGTTGATCCTGCATTTTTTAGTGTGTAGCCCACTACCTTGTTATGTATTTGTCATGTTTAACAAAAAAAAAAAAAAAAAAACACACAAAATTTATATGTTTTTATTTTATCAATTTTGGTCATTATTTGTAAATATGGGTAAATGTGGATGCTCCGCATAAACAATTGATAAAATATTTTTTATACATTGAAATTTAAATAATAATGATCAGTTACACAGCAATACTAATTTTTCTTTTTTCTTTTTTTTTTGGAAAAATAATTATTTTATCCAGCAAAATCAATAGTCACTTTCTAAAAAAAATAATTAACATTTCCCTTTTCTCAAGGAAAAACATAATTTAATGATGTAATTTGTTGAGAATCTTGCCAATTATGTTTCTAATAATTTCAGCATGGAATTCAAACATTAATTTGCATTAGGCCAAGTTTTAGATTTATCTTTTCTTTAAAAAAAAATTACTCTCTCTGTTTCACAATAAATAACGTTTTGAAAGTTTTTTTTTTTCACAATAAATGACATTTTAAAATATTAATAGTGTATTTAATTATTTTTTTCTATTTTTACTTTTTTTAATTTAATTAATGCATGATAAGATTTAAAATTTAGAAAAACACTTAATAAGAGTAATTTAGTATTTTCATTTACTAATTAAAAATAGTTAATTAGTTTTTTAAAATCCGTGCATACCTCCAAATCGTCATCTGTTATGAAATAGAGGGAGTATGATGCACAAGAAAAGATGACAAGAAATACATGATTAATTGTTATCATTAATTAAAAAAAACATTAATTTAATATTTAATTTTTTTATAATTCGAAACTCAGTTTTTATTTTTTTTTTAAGATTATCAAAATTTTTCGAAATGTATAAACACATATATAGGGACAGAGAAGGAACACATGTACACCTTAAAATTATGATAATTTTAAAAAGACACACTAACTCTTATATTTCACACATATACACTACACTAGGCCCAACATAACCTTATATAAGATATTTAAACATTACTAAATAATTAAATCAATTGTTTAATGTTAATTAATATTTAGTTATACGGTTGTACCATTAATATGATATTATAGACAGTACTTATTGTTAATTATAAGTATTCAGTAATGTTAAATTAATTAATATTCTATTCGGTTCTCAGTAATTGTCTTTTTAGAAAAGTAATTTTGTTTCAATATAATTGTAGTTTTAGGAGTTCAATGCAACATTTATTAGCTTTTTTTCAATTTTACCCTCATCCCAATTATAATATTTCATATGTTTTTTCTTATGTGGTGAGAGAAAATAATGGTATATTTGTCCATATTAATTAAAATTAAAGGTATTTAATAGCTTTTTTAATATGTGTGCATCATCTTAAAATGACAGTTATTATGAAACAGATGGAGTATTTGTTATAATGAATTTAAAGAAGTTGAATTTAATATTTGTAATAATGTATTATTTTTTATTAAAAAGGGGAAAATGAAGAAAACAAATATATAGTAGCATTTAAATTCACAATTACTTTATATTATATAGAGTATATGATTAGGGATGGCAATGAAACAGAGAATTTCCGTTCTCTATAGAGATTTGCCCCGAAAAGAATGAAAATTTTTCGAATTTTATTTGCATAAGAGTGAAGATGAGAAATATTTTTTTTTCGTTAGTGGGGACGGGACAAAAACGGAGAGTGTATTTCTCACCCGACGGGAATCCATGTCTTCATCCTCTTAAAGACCCGATATTATATTTACATAATTATTCATAATATAAAAAGTATATTACTTAGGTACCATATATATATATATATATATATATATATATATATATATATATATATATATAAACACATCTATTAGAGTTTCTAATTTTATCATTCACTCTTTGTAATTCTCTCACATCATGACAACTTTAAAAGAATTTATTTAAGTACTCTCATACTTTTATGCATATTGAATTTTTTAATGTTTTATTAAACAAAATTGCTAAATATTTTTAATGTATTATGCGTATTTACATTTTAATTTTATTTAGTTGATATTTTGTATGTCTGAATCTATTAACATTTTTTAAATAAATTTATTCTTATTTTTTAGCCATTATTTATGAATTTTATAAATACAAAAAAATATATAAGTAATATTATATATATATTAATAAGTAAATATATATAAGTAATGTATAAAAAAATTAATAAAATATATAAGTAATACTAATAATCAAAATATCTCAAATTATATATATATATATTGTGAGTTTCAACCTAATTAAAGTTTAATTTTTAAATTTTTATATATTAGATTTTACTATATAAAAACATCTAAAATTGAATTGAGATAAAAAAAAAAAATTAAGTGGGGAACAAGGATTTCCGAGGGAATAGAGATATGAACTAAATTGTCTTTGTATGTGAGTCGGAGATAAAGATAGGAATTCTCTGCTAAAATATGGATGGAATGGTACCCTATCCCACCCCGCCCCGTTATTATCCCTATTTATGATTTTGTTTTTTGAGAAGTTATTTTATATGAGAGAATATTATTATTAGGAAAAGAATGTTGCTATGTTGCACGGAAACGAAAACGGGGAAACGAGAAATGGGGAAACGGACACGCGAAAACGGTATTTTAAAAAAATATAGGAAACGAAATGTGGGGGAAACGCGCAAATATAAAAAATATGAGGGTATATTTATAAATATTAATTTATATATATATTATAAATATATTTATAAATATATAATTATAAATATATACT